>CABHPR010142317.1:1639-14264 GCA_902168415.1 Peromyscus melanophrys
CACACACACACACACACACACACACACACACACACACACACACACACACCCTGCCACCCCCCTCTCTCCCAGTCCTCAGGCCTATCTAGCCACTGCAAGGAAACTTGGCTGTGAATAAGAATCAACATAAGCCTTTCATGAAGCTCACTCCCAGTTTAAACCCAGAAACTGTCCCATCCCAATCTCTTGGGGGCAAAGTCCTTGTTATTTGCTGTTGAACAACAATTTATTGCCCTGTGCTGCCTAGACCCTCTTTGTAGAGGACAGACTGTAATAAAGGATTCTCAGCTTCTGCAAGTGTAACCTTGCAGACAAACTTCACTGTCAGTCCACTTCACCCAAACTCAGCCCCTTTCCACAGAGCACCCAATAACCAAAGGATGCGTAGGTACAAATGTCCAGTATCCTGGCCCTACTTATGAGCACACTGATGCTGTATTCCATTTCAGAACATACCGTGGGATCCATGGTAGCTCTCTTCCCCAGGTATAACATCCTAGCAAAAGTGAAGATAGTCTAGAAACACTAGTGCCTTTTTTTTTTTTTTTTAGCTATTAGGCCATTGAAACAGTGGATTCGATGGACTTGGAATCTCTTCAGGAGTCTGTGTGGGACTGGAGGTGGGTGAAGGGGAAGAAGGAGTTCAAGCCAGAAGGCAAACTGGAGTCCTAGAAGAGATTTTACAGAGTTCTGACCACCTTACCGGGAAGACATGAGAGACAATGATGGCTTAGTAATGGATAAGACCACACCTTGATCAGCACTGCCTGGCTATACATACCTCTTGCCTTCTGTTTAAACACAAACCTCATGTCAGTACCCAGAAGATAAACTTTGGGTATAAAATAAAAAGTTCTCTATTTGCTTCACTTCACAATGTGGCTGCATTGAATGAATCTCCTTTCTTTATTTTTCACTGTTGATTATAGACTTAATTGGGATGTGGAAGACCAGTAGCCACACCCAGCTTGTCAGAGTGCCAGAACCCAGGCTTTGGCCTTAAAAGCTCAAGTAATACAAGTATATGTCCCAAAGCCTCTCCATAATCCATTTCTTACAAGTTAAACTCCATCACAGAAGGAGAGCTATCTTAGTTCATGTGATATATCTGAATAGCTGAAACAATCTAATTTATAAAGAATTAAAAAAAAGACATTTCTTAGAGTTCTGAAGGTTGCAATGTCTAAGAGCATGCCATTAGTATCTAGTAAGGGCCTTCTGGTGCAGTAGAACATAGCAACACATGGGGAGTCAGAGCAAGCATTGCTAACTTGAGTCTCTACCTCTTCTTATAAAGCCACTAATGCCATCATGGAGCCCCACCTTCATGGCCTTATCCAACTCTAATTACCTTCGAAAGGGTTCACCTTCCAAAACCATTATTATATGAATTTGAAGATTACATTTCTATCATGCAAACTTTCAAGGAACATATTCACACCGTATTCAGAATCTTACCTACTTCACTCAGATTTAGGAAATGATGGTCATGGAAACTCTATTCTTCTTTAGACATTCATTCTACCCACAAATTCTTCACAGAATATTAAGTTTTGGGCACCTGACACAATTGTGGGAAGTTAGGGGATGCCCATTAGCTTTGATCTAGTCTCACTGAGCAACCCTGGAATGACATATAGTATCCCTAAATTCTCCCATTTTCCATAGAAAATCCTAGGGTCTGGGTCTTTACTGATTCCTTTATACTTATTTAGAGACAGAGAATGACTCAAAAAATTTTTGTCTTCAGTTTTTTCTCTATAAAAATAAAGTATGGGCCGGGCGTTGGTGGCGCACGCCTTTAATCCCAGCACTCGGGAGGCAGAGCCAGGCGGATCTCTGTGAGTTCGAGGCCAGCCTGGGCTACCAAGTGAGCTCCAGGAAAGGTGCAAAGCTACACAGAAGAAACTCTGTCTCAAAAAAACCAAAAAAAAAAAAAAAAGTATGGTTGGGGAGAGATCTTGAGAGTGTCTGGAAGATCAATGATCTCCTAGAAACTCCTCCCCCTTTTCCTTCCTTCCTTCCTTCCTTCCTTCCTTCCTTCCTTCCTTTCTTTCTTCCTTCTTTCCTTCCTTTCTTTTTTTGTTCTACTATTTGTGACCTGTGGAAAGGCGATGAAGGCATCAGAAGACTGAAATGAAGGGATGAGTCAAAGACTTGGTTGAAGACCCAGATTTGGAATCATGGCTTCTGTATGTTATTAAGGCTCTTTCCTCAAGAGATAAGGATACGTTTCTCTCCCTTAGAATAGGACTGACCTTACTGACTCAGTTCTCATAAATAGGATAATGTGATGATTTGAATGAAAATGGCCCCTATAGGCTCATTGAGAGTGGCACTATTAGGAGGTGTTGGAGTATGTATGGCCTTGTTGGAGTAAGTTGTAGTGGGTAGCCACTCCAGCTTTGGTCTGGAAGTTCCAACCCCCATTGAGGCTTCCATAACTATCACGCCTACAAGGCTGGGTCAAGGGAGGGCCTGAAGACCTGAGATCGGGATGCGCAGCGCTCTCTTGTTTCCTGGACCTGGACGCGAGAGATAGACCGAGGAAAGTTCTCCAGAGAACACCGCCGGACTGCACTGCGTCTCTTCCAGAACCCACCATCTACCTATCCCTTCATTTGTGAGTTACGCCTTTAAATAAATCTCCTTTTAACTACGTGGAGTGGCCTTAATAATTACACCAATAGTAAGTGTGTCACTGGGGTGGGCTTTGAGGTTCCAAATGTTCAGCCAGGTACAATGTCACTGTCTCTTCCTGCTGCCTGTAGATCCAGATGTAGAACTCTCAGATACCTCTCCAGCACCATGTCTGCTTTTATGCCGCCGTACTTCCCACCAAGATAGTGGACTGAACCTCTGAACTGTAAGCGAGCCACCCCAATTAAATGTTTTCCTTTGGAAGAGTTCCTGTGGTCATGGTGTCTCTTCACAGCAATAGAAACCGTAACTAAGATAAGATAAGAAGAATGCTATTGGAACTTCTAACAATAAATTGTAAAGTTCTCATCCAGTATGCTGTCTTAGAACATACACCTCAGGAGACCACAGTGGGAACCCACATACAGATAAGGACTCCTGATGAGCCCAGATGTTTGAGTCTTCCCATGAGCTGACTCTATTTACTGTCTGATTGTTTCTACATAAGTGACTCTTATCCCCAAAGTCACATCTTAATGGGATTTGGAAGTGGGCCATTTAGGAGGCATTTAGAACTAGAAGAGGCCATGAGGGAGGAGATTGCAGAGTGACATCTGTGGCTTTAGAAGAAGAGGAAGAGAAATCAGAGACAGCACATCCATTCTGTTGCATTGCGTAATATACTTCTCTGCTATGTTTTGAAGTAGCATGAAGGCCCTGATGAGGTCCCAGCACTGTGGGCTCTTGGACTTCCCAGTCTCCAGAACCATGAACACAGCAAACCATTCTTCCTAAGCCAGGCAGCTCCAGGTACTCAGTTATAGCAACAGAAAACAAACTAAGACTAAAACCCCTGGTGAGAAATGGCCAGCTGAGCCCAGCCAATTTGCAGAACCTTGGGAGATGATAGCGGTAAATGATCTGTGAAGGTTTCTTCCAAGTCAGGGTTAGCTGTTACATATCAATAGAGTTTGAATGACTCAGTGATATGAAAACAGGAATTCCTTGCTTATACATGAGCCATTAACCTGACAAATTCATATTATTTAGAAGATAAAAGCGGTTCTAAAACTATCCAGATGAAAGGAACCCTTGCAGCACTCATGATATTTCTCCTATATGCTTTATTGGGGATGAGCAAGCATCTAAGAAGAGACTTATGTCTATGCTCATCTCCAGTGACCCACCTTTTCATCCTCCTAAAGAAAATGAGGAGGAGTCAATATCTAGGATGTTCCCAATGACCCGTCTTTTTATCCTCCTGAAGAAAATGAGGAGGAGTCAATATTTAGGATGTTCCCTGAAGCGCAAGGACATGTCCGGTCCACAACTCAGCACTGCACTTTACTGTGGGCATCCCTGGAATCTGTTTTCTTCATCTTACACACAGTTGACCCTCTGTCTATTTTATTCAGACCCATTCAAAGTGTCTATTTCCTAATGCGTTCAGAGGCTTCTAATGCTGGAAACCATTACTGACACAGCCATAGCTCATCATTTATAAGAAAGCACCATAGTCTGACAACTTCTAAGCATGAAGGCATCCTATCCCACAGTTCTGGAAGTTGAGAAGTCCAAGATTAAGCTGCTAGGCTGTGGTATTCCCAGTGAGGGCAGAGTCCTGACCTGGGGATGGCCATCCCCTTGCTAGGTCTTCCCATGATGGAGAGAAAAGCTTGGGTCTCTCTCCCTCTTCTTTTAAAACAACTCAACCTATCACAGGGGCCTGTTGTGGTTTCATCAGACCTAAGCACCTTCCCAAAGGCCCCATCTTGTAGTATCATCACTCAGAGTTAGAACTTCACTGCATGGATGTGGGGGTCACACAGACACTCAATCTATGTATAATACACACTGAGGGTATAGTACTGTTATAAATGATAATAAAACATACTAAATCATTAAACTTCATCCAGATTTGAAATATTATGTTTATAAAAGCAGAACTATTATCAAACTTTTAGAATGACTTCTATTAATTAATTTTTTTTTACTGTCCATCTTAGCACCTTGAAACAAGATACTTGATTTATTTACTTCATTTTTTTTGTTTTTGTGTTTTGCTGGTATAGAGCCCAGGGTCTCACTCATGCTACATAAATGTTTGGTCACTCACACACATCCTCAGCGCAGGGGTTGTGTGGGGGTATTGTGTTCCCCAAAATATTGTGTATGCTAATAAACTTATCTGGGGTCAGAGAACAGGACAGCCACAATATTAAACATAGAGGTTAGGCAGTGGTAGCATACGCCTTTAATCCTGGCATTCCAGAGACAGAAATCTCTCTGGATCTCTGTGAGTTCAAGGCCACATGGGAAACAGCCAGGCATGATGACCCACGCCTTTAATCCCAGAAAGCACACCCTCAATCCCAGGGAGTGGTGGTAGAAAGCAGAAAGGTATATAAGGCGTGAGGACCAGAAACTAGAGGCCTTTGGCCTGGAGAAGCCTTTGGCCTAGAGAAGCATGTGGCTGGTTAAGCTTTCAGGCTTCTAGCAGCAGTTCAGCTGAGACCCATTCTGGATGAGGGCTCGGGGCATCCAGTCTGAGGAAACAAGACCAGCTGAGGATCTGGCTAGGTGAGATAGCTGTGGCTTATTCTGTCTCTCTGACCTTCCAGTGTTCACCCCAATAACTGGCCTCGGGTTTGATTTTATTAATAAGAACTTTTAAGATTCATGCTACAGGGTTGACTTGCCAATTATCTTGAATTTGACTCTGTAGGTTGATGAGTTTGATTCCCCACAGGCGATCTACTGTAGCTTTTTACCTCTCTGGTTCTGAATGCTTTTCTTTTTAGCAATGCTGTTCATGGGCTCAAAAGGCCAAGACATCTCAAAATAAAGAGTCAGGAAATAAGTGTTTGGACATTTCTTCTGCTAGCACAACCAAGGGAAGAGCTGAGAGGACCAAGCGGGAAAGTTCAAAGACAAGAAGGGTGTTGGAAGCACGAACTTATTTGGCTTGGCCATATATAGAGTTGATCACAGACATGCAGGGATCAAGTGACCAGAGCAAATGATAAATGCAGTCCTACAGGGAAGAGCTGGATACCCAGGCTTCTGGCCTCTCATCTAGAGCTCTGTTTTGTGAGTCTTAGGGCAGCAGTTTCTCCTGCATGCTCACAGCAGCTTGGGTGAAAAACAGACTTGAATTTTTGCATCTAAGGGAATGTATGAAGTATTTGGTCTTTTTTTCCAACTTTGTTCCTTACTGTCTGCTTGTTCTTGCTCCCTATTTTCTACTTTTATGACCAGTGGTTCCCATCCCTGCCTTATTATTGACGATTGACATTTGGAGGTATCTGGGATGCTAGGCATCCCCATTCTGTGGAGCAGACTTGCTCTTGATTCTTCAAAGGATGTGATGAGCTCCCTGGCTTTGCCTCAGGGGTCCTGGCTGGGGTTTGCTTTTGCTTGGCTTTGCGTAGCATTAACTATTTTACAAGTGGAGTAGTGCCTTCTAGAATTCTTCTTTCTCCTCAGGAGAGGAAGGCTGCTGTGCCATTTCTTGGATTTACAGACACATGTGTCACATTAGCAAGATGTGGAATTCCTTTGGTGTCACTGAGTTGTTCTAACAATCCAATTGCTTGGTAAGCCTAACCTACCTTAGTTAGAAACAGTCTGTGACTGCCCCTACTCCAGGATCCATCTGTATCCCCTGGTGAGTCCATTAGGATGCAGTGGATTGTTAACAAACTCAAGGTCACACAGCCCAGGTTACAGTTGGTGGTCACAAACAAACGTAAGACAGGAATATGGACAAGGGATTGTAGGAAAGAAAGAGCATTGACGGGAGTGTTAGGGAAGTGAGGGAAGGAGGGGGTAAAGGTAATAAGAATGCATTGCACACATACATGAAATTGTCAAAGAACAAATTTAATACAAGTAATAAAAGAAAGAAATAAAGATTTGTGGCCTTTGATGAAGCAGCTGGCATTGGAGTTAAAGGAGGTAGGATTTTCTTTTCTTTTATTTCCTTTTTTTTTTTTCAAGACAGGGTTTCTCTGTGTAGTTTTGGTGCCTGCCCTGGATCTCGCTCTATAGACCAGGCTGGCCTCGAACTCACAGAGATCAACCTGGCTCTGCCTCCCGAGTGCTGGGATTAAAGGTGTGAGCCACCACCGCCTGGCCAGGAAGGCTTTTCTTAAGTTTGTTGGAATGTTAGGGCAGTTTTTATTTGGGATGAGTCTAGAGATACTGACGAAGAGAATACCCTTGTGTGATTGTGTGTGCACATATGTGTTGTGTGTGGTCTGTGTTTGTATGCACACATATATAGATTTAGATAGTTTTGCTTCTTTAAGAAAATGTGTCTGACTTATAGGCATACATGTATAAGGATGTGTGTGTGTGTGTGTGTGTGTGTGTGTGTGTGTGTGTGTGTGTACCGACTTTGCAGATAAATATGGAGGTCAATTGCAAGAAAATTTTAAGTCTTTAGTGTGAGCCCTCTCTACACAAAAGGTAAACCTCATTTATCATTTCACAGAGCAGTAATCTAACACCAGCTCATCTCCAACCACAATGTGGTGCAAATCTGAATGCTCCCTTTTGAGTGTCTTTTGACCTCTGCTCCCAAGGCCAGAGTCGAGTCTCTTTGGCTTATGTCATCGTTTTTTTTTTCTTCTTCTAATTGCTTCTCAACCAAAAGGAATCCCGTTGTTTATAACAACCCACCTCCCTAGAAGTGTATCTGTGTCACTTATGTAGTGAAGGCTAGCAGGGCTCTGAAAAGGTGGGGCGGAAGTAGGAAGCAGGTGGTAGGATAGCAGATGTTAAGGTGAAAATTTTACCAAGAAGCTCAACAGATTTCCTTATTCTTTTACAGTTCAGCGTATACACAATATATATCTCCATTGTAAATGCATCTGCCTCCATGATCCATTTCAGTCATATGTTAAATAGTTTAGTGCACAGAAGAAACCAAGTGCTGTTAGGCGTGCCGCTACAAAAGCACCCTCTTAGTCATCCACAGACATTAACATCCTTGGGCATTCACAAATGTGTTTATATGCTTGGATGCAAGTATGCACATGCACAGGAGTGTGTATTAGTGTGTGTGTGTGTGTGTGTGTGTGTGTGTGTGTGTGTGTGTGAGAGAGAGAGAGAGAGAGAGAGAGAGAGAGAGAGAGAGAGAGAGAGAATAGGGGTGGTATGTTAGCTTTCTACTACTGTAACAAGTACCTGATGCAAATCAAATTAACTTGCTGGGAAGAAGAGTTTATTTGGCATGTAACCAAAATACAGTACACAATAGGCTGATGTTTTCTCTTTTGAGCCTGTGATGAGGCAGTAAATCATGGTGGGAGAGCAGAGTGACTAAAGCTGCTCATTTCATGGCAGCCAAGAAGCAAAAAGTGAGACTAAAAGAGACCAGGGTGCCAACAACCCCTTAAGACTATACCCCCAAAGATACAAAGAATTCTCATTAGGCACCACCTCTTAAAGACTCTACAGCTTCCTTATAGCATCTTCATAAGGACAAAACCCTGAGAATATCCCATATCCAAACTCCTGTACCTGGATATATGCAAAGGACCAAGGTGGGGCTTTGGAACTGACTTGAGCCTTAGTAATTCAGTCACAACAGAAATTTTATCCCTTCCCGATTAATTTCTGGCTAGCCCTGCAATTAGGAGATTTACAACCTAACCCATATAGATGTTAGAATGTGAAAAAAGTTCTTTAATATGACTATTTGGCTTTTTTAAAGGTACATGTAAGAGCTATTAGTAAGTTGCACTTCTTTAAAGCAGATGTAAAAATACATCTGTCCATCTGTGGTGTCTACCATATGGCAAGCAGCAGGAAAACAGCTGTACCAGTAGAATTGGTTCAACATCTGGCCCCATCTCAGAGAGCACACCTTACTGATAGAAACAGAAGTGTAGAGGAATGATTTCCTGCCCTATAATGTGTGTTGTTAAAGGAGTAAGACGCTAGGCAGTGACAGAAAAACAGTGATGCCTTCAGCTTAGAGTTACCATTGGGGGCTTCTGAGAGTATGTGCGGTATTTATTAGCCTAAGACTTTAGAGATGAGTAGACCTCACTCTAGCAGGTGAAAATCAAGATATAAGGTGGATGTGCAAAGACAAGGAGGCTAAAAGTCATGTGGGTGAACAGTGACTTGGTGCCATTGATTGCATAGAGTAGAAACGTAGAAGAGAAGAGCTAAGAAGGAATGAGAGACCCAGGTGGGAGAGTGTCCTCACACCCTGTGGTAGAGAGCTCAGGTGCTCTTCCAAGAAGACACGAAGAACAAGCCGTCTGCTGCCCCATGCAGGAGGAAACAATGAGGCTATCAGCTGTAGATGTAACTCTAAACATCCTTGTTAAATAAGAAACACAGAGCCAAATAAAGAGTTAAAAGCCCAAGAGGTCAGAGCACTAGTGAATAACCTTTAGCTTACCAGCCGCTGCCATCCTTCCCCTGAGAAAAAGACCTACTTCCTGTGTGTCTGTATTTTTATTGACTTTCTGTTCTGCCTTCTCATTGGTTCTAAACCCAACCACATAACTTCTTAGTCACTGCCTGTCTATACAGACCTCCAGGTCTCTATGGTTGGTACTTGGATTAAAGGCATGTGTCACCAAGCTGGCTGTGTCCTTGAACACACAGACTTTGTCTGCCATGTGATTGGATTAAGGGTGTGTGCTACCACTGCCAGACTTCTGCTATGGCTTGCATATACAGAGTCACCCTGTTTCTGTTGCTGCTGATTTCTATGCTGCTCTTAGAATCCTGATTTCTAGCTTCCATTGTTGACTAAGGACCATCAACTCTCCAGAAACTTTCCAGGTTTCCTGTGTCAGGCTGGGGCTGCTGAGGCAACTACCAGGTTGTCAGCCTCCACAATGAGAGACTACTGTGGGGCTACCCCAGCTGCTGAGACACCAGCCTCAGGATGGGATGACTACTAGGTTCCCAGCCTTCTATGTGTAAAACTTGTTATTATTTTAACATAAACTGAATTAACAATTCTTTTTAATATATGTGTTCATCCTATCATATCTATTCTTCTAGGGAACCCTAACCAATACACTTCCTTTTCCAACTCCAGCAGTTTATCTGTGGTACAAAGGCTCAGAAGGGACACAGAGATGGTGGGGCCATCCGATAAGGGTGAGGCTTATGGATTTCAACAAAATTATTTAACTTAGAGGCATATGATATATATTCTGGTTAAAACACTCAAATTTTGGTAAATATTACAAAGATTCAAGAATTGTTGGAAAACATGGAACTGAATCTATAATCATAAACTTCTGCAATAATAACTTGTATTTTGAAACTTAAATTCACTAAAAATGACATTTGTGCCTTTAGACACACACACACACACACACACACACACACACACACACACACACACACACGGGAGAAAAGAGGGAAGAGCTGAAAAGCTGCATTTACTGGTTCTATTGTTTCCCCTATATTCCTTTATTTACAGAGTTGTGTATATCTGAATAAATGTGTGTGTGTGTGTGTGTGTGTGTGTGTATGTGTGTGTGTGTGTGAGACACATACTTGTGTGTCTGTATGAAGTTGTGGACCACTGAACACACTCTTCTATAGTTATCTTGTTCCCTTACAGGTCTGTAGATCAGTAGTTTGTGACTTGAGGCACAAAGACTATGGGACACAATCTTTTTCAAAACTCTTTGAAATTATAGATGTGTCTTGTGAATATGGCCATATTTAGATTGTGTCTACAGAGACAGTTCATAACCCTTTTTTAACTTCTCAAAGGAACTGTAGAAGAAAATTTTTAAAATGCTGTCTTGAATCATCTTGCTCAATCTACCATTTGATGTGTGAGAGAAATTGCAATCCCACTGGATGTGGGGATATTTGTTCAAAAGTAGAAAACAATTACATTAACCATGGCTCCCTTCTTTAAACCTGAGAGACTTGTGCCACAGACAGCATTTTAAAAGAAAATTTCAGGTAGTATGCTGAATTTTGATAAGCTCAAATACGACTCATTACTCCATTTGTTATGCTCTGTGTTATCTGTGGTGTCAGATGTTACCAATAATTCTGTAGCAAAGTTCAAATAGACTTCATTTCAATAGTTACATCAATACTTGTATAGAAACGTAATCTGTTTGCAATTGTATCTTTTTCTTCTACATGTCCAAATAAGATCTTTAAACATAACAGTTTAGGATTTGCTTGTTGTTGTTGTTGTTGTTGTTGTTGTTGTTGTTGTTATTGTTGTTGTAAGTGGATGTAGATGCTCCAAAATTATTGTTGCTAGGTCCTGGTGATGTGAGAATTGTTGGGGACTCCCAGTGATGGTGCAGTACCCGGGTCCAGCCACATGGGGAACTGTTATATAATTGGGCCCAACAGGGCAGCTACCAGGCTGGAAATGACTTCATTCAGTGGTAAGAGATACAGCTTTCAATAGGGGACACCAACAGTTCCTGGTGACTTAATGGGAAGAAAACTAAGAAGAACACCTTTGAATGTCCCTTTCTATCACTTTCCAGCATGCCGTTGGTGGTTTCTACTGTCTGAGCAACAGTTAAAGAGAAGGAAAGAGAGCAGGTGGCATAGACAATTAAGGACCAAGTGGGTGGGAAAAATGTGGGGCACATCTGGAGAGCCAAAGAAAAATGACCAGCACAGATTTATTTTCTCAGGAGGGTTAATTATATACTTATGGAGTTCTCACCTGCTCTTTCGTCAATCCCCTTCATGACTGACAATTGGGAGTGGAGGTGGGCATGTCCTCCAGGAAGTAGATACCAATATGAAGGCAAAAGAACAAGAAATGTATTATGGTCAACACCTATGAAAAATAAAGTGGAGACATAGCAGAAGTAAACAGAACACATGGCCTCAGAACACAAAGGTCTGTGAGCTGAGGTGAGGAGAAAGAAAAGCTTGAAAGGAGAAATCTCAGTAAGGCACCAAAAGCTCCACTTGAAGGTCAGCCATATAGTGGCCATGTTGGAAGGAAGTGCTCTAGACTTTAGGCCACTGTTTTCCTCTATCATTATTCAAGCACCACCCATCATACACAAAAGCAAATGCCAGACCAAGTCGGTAGTGATGTGTTGGTTACTTTTATGATAACTTGACCCAAGCTAGAGTCATCTGTGAAGAGGGAACATAAGTTTAGAAAATGTCCCCACTAGATTAGCCTGTGGACACAGCCTGTGGGGCATTTTCTTGATTGCTGATTGATGTGGGAGGGCCCAAATCACCGTGGCCAGTGCCACCCTGGGCTCGTGGTTCTGGGTGCTGTAAGAAAGCAGGCTGAGCAGGCCAGTAAGCAACACTCCTCCATGGCCTCTGCATCAGCTCCTGCCCCAGATTCCTACCCTGCTTGAGTTCCTGCTCTGACTCCCCTGCATGACAGACTGTGATGTGCAACTCTAAGCAAAATAACCTTTCTCCTGGCCCAACTTGCTTTTGGTCATGGTGTTTTATTACAGCCATAGAAACCCAAACTAAAGCAGGAGGTAAACAGATAACCATGGTACTCAATTGTTTGGATAACCGTTTCTTTCTTGAAGAGCATGTGAGAGGCACAACCCTGTGTCAGTCACAGACTTAATGCTCACTCAGAAGAAGGAGCTGAGATAGAGAAGAAATCCCAGAGCAGCAGGAAAAGGATCCATCTTGTGTCTCTGCCAGAGAGGCACCGTAGAGAGAAGAGAGGCAAGGCAGGAGGAAGCCTGTGACTTGATATTCACTATTTGGCTGCTGAGTCCTGGGTGGAGTGAGGTGGTAAGTTGAGAAAATCAAAACCTTGAAACTCTGGCTGGAGAGTACACCCAGGGTGGCCTCGATTTGACACAGGCTGGCCACGGTTGAACGGCAATGGCACAATGGCCTGACAAGGCTGAAATAAGTCCTGAGCCTCAGAGTCCACACTGGCTGCTCTGTGGAGAAGAAGGTGAAGTGGCTGGCTTCACAGCAAGCTTGTCAGATGTGTTGGGGGAGGGGAAACTTCTCCAGCATA
>CABHPR010142317.1:14364-24457 GCA_902168415.1 Peromyscus melanophrys
GAGAGAGAGAGAGAGAGAGAGGGGGGGGGGGAGGGAGGGAGGGGGGGCGGGGACTCAGAAGGATTACCATGAATGTAGACACATGTAGACTTTGCCAGCTGGGATGCTCTGCATGAAGCAGAGATCAGCAGGAATCCATAGAATGGAAGTATCTCTTGTATTACAATGTACATAAAACCCAAATTATCTGTCATCAACTTGGCAGAAGTTAAGGGTTACTGGTCTTTGCTCTCCTGAGCTCTCAACAGCTGTGATTACTTGCATGAGACTCACATAAGATTGGGTTCACCGTGGAGAAGGGGGAGGAGGTCATGAGGTCCCACCCCTTCTTGAATCTGTATAGGCAGTTAGCATTACTCAGGAAGAGAGACTTCTTTGGTGGTTTAGCCATCCACAAGTTGCCCATGTTCCTGCAAGTAATCCTAACTGAACTCATTGGTTCACCAACCTGGATTTGTGAGGAAGTTTCTTTGGTCTGCCACTGGGGCCCTCTCTGGAGTGAATAGATGTTTCCTTGTCTCCCCAGGAAAAGTTCACACAGCAATTTGACACTCCCAGACAGAAATAGGACTGTGGTTCTCCATGTTTACCTGAAATCTGGGGTTGTGGGAGTGGAAGATACTAAGTTATTGTTCAAAAACAAGACTAAGCTCTTTTGCCCCAACCTTGACATTCACTGTCAGCTCCCTAAAGACCTCTTGCAAAACCACTCACTAAGCAAATACAGTTTCTTAGTTCTACTGGGACACAAGAAAGTGCCACCTCCATCATCCCAATGGTGTGTGCGAATGAGGAGGTGATGGGACAGACTTGGGGATTTGTAGGCAAGCCTGGAAAGGTGGGATCACTGTAACTGCACAGAGTTTATAGTCTACTAGCTTTTAGTTTCTGACCATCCAAGGTGAGACACTTGAAGCAAGTCTTGGGAAGTGAGCCTCTGGTGGGTAGATGATATCTTGCTGTAGATGACCCAGTATTCTGGAACCAGCAGGTAAATTACTTTTGCTTGGTCTCAGCCTTGCTGAACACAGAGACAGGAAAGTACAATTGGTCCCAATGGTGTTGTTAGACCCTGACTTAACTGAGATGGTGACAGCCGACTGGCAACCAGCCTGACTACTCGAAGGGCGGGGAATTGTGAGAACGAACCATGTAAGTTAGAAAATAAAGCTGTAACTTCCCTTTTGTCTTCACTAGCACATCTTTGTATACTTTGCAAAAGGCTAATTTAAAAATGGTATTAATAAAACTTAAAATTGATTCAATGTATTAATTGTATTTTAAATGATTATTTATTAAATATAAACTCAATTTTAAGATTACATTGCAATTGTATAATTTTAGCTAACTTTTAAAAATTGTGTATGTACCACATTTGTGGGTACCATGTGTGTGGGTACCACACCTCTAATTATATAATTTTAATTTAGTAAGGTTTTATTTTACTACCATATGTCAGTCGTATGAACTGATTAGTTTCCTTATAATATTTTCATGTATATTAAATAAGCATCTTGATAATGTTTGTTATTGTTATTATTACCCTTTTTAGCTCCTTTCCATGCCTTGGTCCTCTTTTTCTGAAATAGTCCTGCATCTCCTCTCATGGTTTTTGTCTGGTTGTTTGTTTTGAGAAAAAATATCTACATTATAAGATCAAATACATTGCCACACACTTGTACCCCTGGCACACAGAAGGAAGGGGCAGGAGAGTCACTGCAACTGAACTACACAGTGAGAGGTCCAGCCAGCCTGGCTATGCAGAAGGCACCCTGCCTTAGACAAAAACAAAAATTTAGAGTCCAGATTCTGCATAGGAAAACACATGATATTTGTCTTTCAGACATTTCCTAGTTTGCTTAGCATAATGATGTCTGGTTCTATACATTTTCCAGAAAATAATGTAATTTCATTCTTTTTATGGCTGAATAATACCCATTGTTTATATACCACACTCTCATTATTCATTCATCTACTGATAGATACCTAGGCTGAATCCATAACCTGACTATTATAAATAATATCACAATAAACATGGGACCATATCTTTTAACAGAAGACCTTTATTTTAGGATGGTTTTAGATTTAGAGAAAATGTTCAAAAGTAGCATTGAGAGTCCTCACATACTACCCAACTGTGTTTCTCCAGTTAGTACCATCTTATAATGCATTTATCATAATTAACAAAGCAATATTAATACAACATCATTCAAACATTCGTACTGATAACATAATATACATTTCTTAGTGTTTCCATGATGTTCTTTTCCTGTCTGAGGATCTCTTCAAATTGTCATATATGATTAGTGATCATGGCTCTTTAGGTACCTCTGTACCTCTGTTTCTCAGCCTTTGTGTGTGTGTGTATACACTCATGTATTTACAGAGTCTGTAAGAGGATATTTGGTGTCCTGCTCTGCCCTCTGTGCTGAGGTTACAGACATGTACATCTGTACATGGCCACAGCTTTTCACTGGACTGGGATCCAAACTCAGGTCTTCATACTCAGCAAATGCTTTTATCCACTGTCCTAGTTAGAGTTACTATTGCTGTGATGAAACACCATGACCAAAGCAACTTGGGGAAGAAAGGGGCTATTTGGCTTATGCTTCACCACCACTGTTCATCACAGAAGGAAGTCAGGACAGAAACTTAAACAGGTCAAGAGCCTGGAGGTAGGAGCTGATGCAGAGATTATGGAGTGGTGCTGCTTAGTGGCTTGCTCAGGACCACCATCCCAGGGATGGTCCCACCTTCAATGGGCTGGGCACTCCCCGATCAATCACTAAGAAATGCCCCACAGGCTTGGCTACAGCCTAACTTTATGGAGGCATTTTCTCAATTGAGGCTCCCTCTTCTTTAATGACTCTAGCTTGTGTCAACTTAACATAAAACTAGGCTGTACACCCACTGAGCCATCTCACCTCCCGAACCTTTCTTTATTTCAGATGACCTTGACAGTTTTAAGGAGGGTCTGTCCAGCATTTTATCAAATGTCCCTTCTTGGATCTGTCTGCCATTTTGCTTATGTTTACACTGGTGTTCTAGGCTTTTGAGAAGAAGACTATCAAACAAATGTTCCTCTATATCATGCCAAGAGTAGGTTCTGTCATCACGACTGGCTTCCACCACTCCAAAGTTACTTCTTTCCCTTTTGATATTGTCTTCTTCGGAAGGAAGCCAATACATACAGCCCACACGTAAGGGAGTTATGTAATGCCTTCTGGAGGGGGAATGTCTATATATCCCATGGTATGGGACCTTTCTGCATGGAATATTAGTCTCTGCTATATCTATCTATCTATCTATCTATCTATCTATCTATCTATCTATCTATCTATCTATCATCTATCTATCTATCATCTATCTATCTATCATCTATCTATCTATCATCTGTCTTCTATGTGTCTATCAATTATCTATGTATCTACTTCCATCATCATTATTATCATCTAGCTAGCTATGATTGATCTATTATATATGTATATATGTATCACCATTTAGCTAGCTATCATTTACTTATCTGTCAGTCATCTATCTCTTTATAATATATCTGAATCCACAGTCATTTATTGTGTGTTCTAATCACCGCAGTTTTGGCTCATGAGAGCTCTTTCAGTTTGTCCCTGATTCCTGTGAACTTTCTTGCATCAGATGCTTTTGTTCCCCATAGAGAGTTTTCTTCTTCCTGCCCCTGAATGTTACTCCAGACTCACCTTGTTTCTACTCTTGGTCTGATAATCCACATCCTCCCAGGAGCCCCAGTTCCCTGTTTTTTGAGAATGGTACTAGAAACCAAGACTGAGCTCTGCTTGTGCTTACTGTGTGTTTTTGCTTCTAATGCAGTGGCTCTCAACCTATGGGTCACCATCTCTTCAGGGGTCAAACAACCCTTTCACAGAGGTCACCTAAGACCATTGGAAACACAGATATTTACATTATGATTCATAGCAGTAGCAAGATTACAGTTATGAAGTAGCAACAAAAATAATTTTATGATTGGGTCACCACAACAAGAGGAACTGTATTCAAGGGTCATAACATCAGGAATGTTGAGAACCACTGGTGGTATTTCATTTTTACATATAGACACTACGTGTGTCACCATGTTAACCTGTGAAATGACTTCTGTCTTTCCCATCGCAGTGTCCCTTGGGCAGTCATAGCAGTCAGCTACAGGGAGGTTGATCTGAAAACACTCAGTGATGCTAGTCTATAAGACAAAGCCATGTAAACAGGAGTCTTCTGTGCCATTCCGTAGTTCCAAGGAATTTAAAAAATGGTATATATATATATAATTGAAACAGAAATATTTTACTGCTTCTGAGTAAATCCTGGGTTTGGAACAAGGTAAGTTAGGAGCTTGGGGGATGAGCACCCATCTCCATGTGACGGATGAGTCCTCTGGGCCATGATGAATGGGCCTCTAAACCAAACATGTCAATACCTGAGGAGCGTGGGAAGGAGAATGCTTGTCACCTTCAGCGAGGTTAAATGCTTTTCTCTCAGACTTCATGTGAAAACAGGCTCCCTAGTTACAGTTTGATCCCAAGACAAAGAAATAAAGGTCAGTGATTGAAAGCAATTCTTTACCATCAAATTAAGATGTGACAAATTTGTCTGTTCTTCACTGACAATATTTTGCTTTTTCTACAAAAGATTAAAGTGAAAGAGAAAACAAAGAAAAGAAAGACTGCACTGTTTAAGATCTCTCATTTCAGTGTCTATTTCTTTTTGCTGATTTAGATGCTATTCATAAATGGTTTAATAGAATCATTCAGTAAAACTTCTTTCCCTTATTTACCTCCCTCCCTCCCTTCTTCCCTTCTTCCCTCCCCTTCTCCCGTCCTTTCTCTTTTTTAGATAGAGTCTTGTTATATATCTCAGGTTGACCTCAATCTTGTCATTCTTTCTATTTCTGCCTCTTCAGTGTTTGGAATACAGTTGATACCTCCATACTCAATGTAAAAAAAATACTAAAAATCAAAATAATGGAATACTTTTAGCAATGAGAGCTAAGTCTGACTGTAGTGGAGAGTTAGATATTGTTTAAAGAAAGTAAGGCATAGGCTGGTAAAACAGCTCCTTGGGTGAAGGTACTTGCTGCTAAACCTGAGGACCTATGTTCAATACCCAGGACCCTCCTAGTGAAAGGTGAGAGCTGAGTCCTGAAAGCTTTCTTCTGACCCCCACAAGTATGTCATGATGTTCATATATGTAAACGTGTACATGTGCACATGCATATTTCCACCCTCACATTAAACAAATACATGTAATTTTAAAAAAAAACTTAAAGGAAGTATGGTTTAGTCAGAGGTATGGGAATGAATGGCTGTGTGCATGTGTAGTCCTCCATTATTTATAATTCAATTACTCAACAGAAAGTCACCCCAGATAGTTGTCAGGTCTTTGAATGTCTTAAGGGGTTAATGTGCAAAGATGGTTCAGAAAATGTCTTATATTCATGGTCATGTGACCTATCTGTGAACTGCATTGGCCACAAAAAAGAATACATCGAGGTGACATGTAAACCTGAGATAATCTTAGTGCTCCATGTTGGATGGTTTCTGCTCAGCCAATCACATCATTGCTGCCTGGAGATGAGATAGGCCCCACCAGCACATCTGTAAGAGCCATAACTATGACTGAAATATCTCTAACTTCCACGAAACCTGGAAAGATAGTTTCATATGTTTTTTTTTTTTTAACCAGAGTCAAGAGCGCTTATAATAAAAACGCTCATCTGAGTTTGACTTGACTTCTTGAGAAACAAGACTCTAAGGTAACAGTGATGCAGCTGAAGAACTGCATATCATATCATAGGCTCCTGGTAGGATGTTAGCAAGTAAACTTTGTGTCTCGTGCAGAAAACAATACTCAGTATGTGATTTGTGCCAGAATGAATGGGGTGACAGGATCCAAAGGAATTGAATGACTTCTCCAAGGTTATAGAAAACAAAGGCCAGCATTTGTCAAGTAATACTGGTAGACAATGCTGAAGCTAGTCATTGTTTCTTGTCCCTGAGCTACAGGATATGGAAACCATTAATGCAATTTAGCCATGTGCTAAGTAATACTGGTTCCCAGAAGGCAACTAAACAAGTTACTTATTAAGACTCACAGCTTTTTCTACAAGACCAATTATAAGGCTCTGCCTTGTCATGTCTATGAATCCAACCCTGTGATGTGGTATAATCCTGCAATCTAGACCTAGGCAAGAAGTACATTAAAAATCACTCAGCTCAGCTCCTAGGGCACCACTGACACTGTTTTCATCTTCAAACACAGTTAAGAGGCAGTGAGGCGGTACTCTGTGTCTTCCCTCACTGTTCTGGGTTTTTGTAAGTCTTATTTGATAAGTCAGTTTCTGTAGTGATCTCCAGTGGAGTCGGCACTCAGGATAACACAGTTTACAGTTCTTTCCTTCTTTTCAAACTTGACACCACAAACTTGACATCCCTTTGAAAGTGTAAAGATTAACTAAGCACAAGGAAGGTGTGTCTGCCATTGCTTTCCTTTAAGAGCTTGGAGCACAAATATGCGACTGACTTTGTTATATCACTTAAGGAATACGATAACAATTCAGCTGGAAGTAATGTTTAAAAATCTTCCAGTTCTAAGATTGGGATGTCAGCAAATCTATGAAAGTGCTTAGTGGCTTCTTCTATTCTGAATAAAATCACTTGCTACTGTGTTGAATACCAGAAGAAACACAGTCTGAACTCTGAAACACCAAGTGACTCATGACACATGGCAAATTGTGATAAGCTTCTCTGGCCCATTACATGCCCAGTTTAATTTCTCAAATATACACAGAAATGCACAGTCCTGGGCTTGCAGTAAAGTATCTGTCTTGAGAGTCATTTAGTCCAAATGACTCTAAAAAATGGCTGTCAGTTCCAGACGTTTCCAACTGGATAGGACAACAGCCACCACATGTCCTACAATACACCCCACACAATGTAAACATACCATTCACGTCCACAACTCAGATATTTATGGCATTTTCCATCGTTGCCATGGCACCTCATGCAGCCACCGGCTCATTAAATCATGCTGTCAGCAACCAAGACGGTAACACAGCAAAAAATTCCAGTTGCTGACATGAAACATTACATTGATCATTTCAATACTTGTTTTTTTTTTTTCCAGCTGTCTCTTGCTTTATGCTCTTCATTGCTTTTGACTTGGTCTCTTAGGACACAAGAAGCATACAAATGAACTAGTTAAAATTCAGTAGAAACCCCAGTCCACTCTTAATTACTTTTGTTTTCTTAGAACTTTTTTTAGGTGACCATCTTGAGGTCACATACTAAAAATGAAGAGATGGATTATATTATTGATACAAATGATAAGTGTCTATCACTCTAAAGTTCAATCCACCGTTCTTCACTTTCTACCTTCTGCATGAAGTTATTCTAGCAAATCTCCTGGATTTCACATGAGTTTGTTCTGATTTCTTCTTTACTGAGTTTGGAAGCATCCTGTTAATTTTTTTTTCTCTCCCAGAGTCATGGAGAAAATCTCATCAACTGACAGGAAATGTTGGGTGTATAAGCAGTAACAGTGATGAAGAGATATTTCTGGATTTATATAATTATATCAATTTCATATAAGGTGATTTCCTTGAACATACAACTAAATATGATTACATATTGTGCCACCACAGTACTTTTCACACAAGCCCACAAGTAGAAAGGCTTTATGCCACAGTAAGTGCTAAGAACAGTAGAAAATAAAGAAACTGATGTTTCAATATAAGTTGTGATGAATTCTGAGACTAAAGGCTATTGTTCACAAATAAAACAAAGGAGACATAGAGTTTGCTCTTGTTTTCTTAATGTTCTTTTTTCTCTTGCATATATTTTTTTCTTCTGTCTCTTCATAGACTCACTGTCTCATAACTCTCATTCTGGAATAGACAGGGTGTAGCTATGAAATGTAGGGAGTTGGAGAGAGCCTCCAGTCTATTGCCATTAAGCAACTACTTAAGGAAAAAGGAGAAGTTGGGAGTAAAAATGAAGATCTTGGCCACCCTAACACTCAGGGTTCAGTAGGAGATATAGAGCCTTTAATAATGACTGTTGATGCCATCCAGCCTTAAAAACAGAATTGAGGATGGTAAGCTGTGTCTCCAAGGATGGGTTAGCAGCTGCTGACAATTACAGATAGAAATAAAGAACGTTAGAAGGATCCTTGACCAAATGTTCAGAGTGAGGTGGCAGAATCCCAGAATGAAAATGGAGGTAATATATCTCAAAGCAGGATAAATAGGATACAAGAAGGGACCATTCATAGAGGGCTGTGGGTGTGTGGGTGTAGAGACAACAAGTTACAGGGGTCAGATGGGGATGTGATCAGATCTGTGGTTTTTCTGTGATTTTTTTAAGGTGAATCTTGTTGGAAGGAGAATAAGGAGCTCATTAAGATAATTAGATTAAGGAGAAAATGGAGAAAATAAAGAGATTCCAAACTTGGATTTGAAGCCTTAGGTGCTAGCGTAGGAAAAACACTTCTGACTGACTTAAAATGAAAGTGCTACCTACGGGTGCCGTCACACAGCAACGAAAAAGATGGAGTTGTCAAGCTCAAAAGGAAATGGTTTAAAAGTTGGGATCCTTGAGAACTATGGAGGTTTTCTCACCTCAGGTTAGCATAAGTCTGGGGACTAGGGTCCAGGCAATCAACAGCCACCAAAACCACACTGAGTCAGTGGTTTCAAGGTACTTTGTCTCAGGAACTTGGAGGCAATGGGAGGGTGAGTTCCAAAAAGGAGTTTTGTTATCAGTGAGAGCTTAAGAAAAAGGAAGCAAATAGATCCTTCTATAACAGGAATGTCTCCCCAGAAAGGGTTGTCACCAAGAATCCCTGCCTAGGGGCCAGTAAAAGTGTGACTGGATTGAAGCATAGGAGATGTGCTGGCTAGTTTCATGTCAGCTTGACACAAGCTGGAGTCATCTGAGAGGAGGGAACCTCAATTGTGAAAATGCCTCCATAATATCAGGCTGTAGACAAGCTTGTAGTGCATTTTCTTAATTAGTGTTTTATGAGGGAGTGCTCTGCCCATAATGGGTGGTGCCATCCCTAGGCTGCTGGTCCTAAATGCCATAAAAAAGCAGACTGAGCAAACCCTGAGGAGCAAGTCAGTAAGCAGCACTCCTCAATGGCCTTACATCAGATTCCTGCCTTGCTTGAGTTCCTGCCCTGATTTCTCTCAGTGATGGATTGTTATCTGGAAATATAAGTGAAATAAATCTTTTCTCCCCAAGTTGGTTTTGATCATGGAGCCTCATCACAGCAAGAGAAACTCTAACTAAGACAGGTGTGAAGTGGTCAGCCCAGTTATCCCACCCATGAGGTGTTCATGTGCCTTTTTTTTTTTTTCCAGAGCTGAAGACCGAACCCAGGGCCTTGCGCTTGCTAGGCAAGTGCTCTACCACTGAGCTAAATCCCCAACCCCTCATGTGCCTTTCTACCCTGGAGTTTTGAACATATTATCCTGGGCAATGAAGTGTTGGGTTACACATAGCTTTCAGGCACCTGTGCTCATTAAGTTTTCATCTAAAGGAAAAAGAAATATAGTCAAGAAATCAGAGTACAAATGAGTGCCCCTAAACATTTTTAGTATTTCTGGTCTCTGTCCAGGATAGAGTTGCCCAAGAACCAAGGACATTTCTGACTTCTGGCCAAGGCAGAACTGGTTGTCAAGGATAAGACCCACCCTAAACTGCCAGTCCAGTTTCCTTCTCCTGTTCTCATCAAAAAATGTATGGCAAAGTCTCATAAAGATAAGACTGAGCAAAGGAAACCAGGCACAAAAGAGTGAATAATGTTGGTTCCACTTAGAATTCAAAGTTGAATCTCTACTTGAAAGGCAGTGGGTGATAGCTGGGGAAGGTGCAGCCTCTGGAAGGAAACACTCTGGGGTACTGATTGACCTGCTCATACTCTGTTTCTCTCCCTCTCTCCCTCCCTCTCTCCCTCCCTTCCTCTCTCCTTCCCTCCCTCTCTCCTTCCCTTCCTATCTGCCTCCCTTCCTGTTTGCCTCTTTCTTTCTTTCTTTCTTTCTTTCTTTCTTTCTTTCTTTCTTTCT
>CABHPR010142318.1:0-10667 GCA_902168415.1 Peromyscus melanophrys
ATATATATATGCATATATATACATATATAAATATATATAAGTATAAATGGGACAAGAGGAAATATATCTTCAGATTTTGGCAGAAGCAACCCAAGCTCTTTAGAAGCATGATGACAAACCTATGTTTATGATCCACTGTGATAGAGCAGAAAAATGAACTTTAGACTTAACCTCAATGTGTTGTAAATTACGTGTTTGGTGAACATTCACATTTGCTGGTGCTGTAGACAAAGCCTGCTATGAGTAGTCTCATCTTGTGCCATGAGAGCACATATTTAGCATTCATTAGAGACATGAAAAACTTTAAAATTTTTCTTCTTCTCCAATCTCAGAGTTAGTAATTTTATAGTAAAAACTGAATAACTCCAGCTTCAAATTTCACTGAGTAGAAGCTGCCATGGTTATTCTTAATAAGGATTTCTTTGAAATTCAGTATAAAAGATGAGGATACTCAATGTTGATTTTTAATAATTATAATCAGTATTCACATACACATATATAGATAGAACTGATAGATATATCTATATCTATATTTATATATAGTTAGCTAGATAGATGATAGTTAGCTAGCTAGCTAGATAGATAGATAGATAGAGACAGAGAGATGGAGGCACAATTGAGTATAGGTTCCAAATAATGACATTCTTTATTTTACTTTAGACATAATCAAATTTGTTCCAATATCAAGTTCTACACAAGATTCTGGGGTGAGAAAGACCCTATCAAGTAAAATCTTAATAATATTGGAGAAGTTGAGTTTGGTCCTTGGAGTAAAGGTGACATTCCATTCAATGGAATTCAGTATGTCCATTGAAAGTCCTGGGCTATTTTGAAAGCGTACAGTAGAGTTAAATTTTGTTAGAAAACCAAGTATCCTGAACTATTTGTCACATATTCCAGATATAAGTAATGTTCAGAATGGTCTGGCCCTAAACTGGTCACACTTTTCCATGTGAAAACACCATACCTGCACGAGCAAGTCACCAAGGAAAAACATTTTATACATAAATAAAAGAAGTTAGGACCCAAATTACAATTATCTTCAACTAGAGTCATCAAATAATTTAATCTGAGGTCAAAAATATAAAATATGCAATATGGAGCAGTAAGGGTAGTAAGTAAGTTCCCTTGTTCTAGAATACCTTGCATGTTATTGGGTTCTCAGACTTGGTGGCAAGTTTATTTACTTGCTGAACTCTCTATCCCCTATACACATGAGTTAAAATGGCAAAGTATTCATAGGACAACACAGGATGTAAGTTTTGGTGACTGTGAATTTGACAATGACTCCTCCCATAAGACTAAAACATATAAAAAACAAAAAAGAAGTTGACAAATTTGGCTTTATCCAAATTAAAAACTTGTATGCAAATGGATTTCAAGGAGTCTAAAGATAAAGAATGAAAAGGAACTCTGCGAACAACTTATATTTAGGAGATGAATATATAACACACATACAATATATATTAAATAGCTTCACAGGTACTACATTTCTTTAGTTAAAAATATTTTGGAAGTTTTAGCTTTGTTTTTAGTGTCCTTAACTCACCAAATCATCCCTTTAAATTGGTGAATTTAATAGCATATACATTATTGAAATTTGTGTTTGAAGAGCTTCATAAAATGATTGTAATAAAAATGAAACATTTTTAAATATAGTTATAAGCATCCTCATAATTATTTAAATAAGGATTCTGTTATTTTTTTATTAATATAGGTTTTTCTAGGTTTCAAAATCCTACTTGAGCCAATTTGAGGATGTATGAATTTCATAAAAATTATCCACATTTGTTTTGTATTCATATTTATTGAAATGAGTGTTTGTATTTTTCTTTGAATATAAGATTTCTGGTTTCTGAGACATAAGCATGGCCGACTTCCCTGGACTGGCAGTGCCAATCTTGTCAGAGGCCCCTGTCCTCTGCAAAACCTTATTACAGCCCAGACCAACATTTGACTTAAGCTCATCAGTAGATTTTTACGTTTTATTTTTAATTGATTATTAATGGATAATTGTAAAACTAATGGTATTCTTATATATTTATCTTTTTAATTATCATTTCTTTTTCCCTTTTCTCTTTTCTTAGGTAGGTTTTTGCCATATAATCCTGTGCACCTACAACATACTACTTAACACAAGCTAGTCTCAAATTTGCACTGATCCTGTCTCCCCACTTCCACCTCCTGAATGATAGGACTATAGATATGCACTACCATGCTTTGCTTTCATTTATATTTTCTTAGTGGGTTTTTAATATATATTTAACTCTTAATGCCATTATTCCTGGATTTTCTACGTGCAAATGAATGTATGTAGAAATCGGGTATTTAATATCAAGCGTAACAATGAGTACAGAAATGATAAAAATCTAGAGTACACAAATTTAAATGATAAAAGAAACACACCAGAGAAATCCAAAGACCTTGAATTAGAAAACTAATCCCCAGATATGACATAAAACTGTTATAAACAAAAGAAAAATTGATAAAATGGTCTTCATAAAAATGAAAAATTTTGTGTGTGTAGATGTAATTTGTTTTCATGACTGCATATTTTAACTTTTAAATTCAATTAAAGATAACAATTTGATTTTGGACACTGAATAATTTTGTCTTCCTTTCTTTAACTTGCCTAAAATTCCTCAGTGTCTATATCAGCCAGAAAGAAAGTCAGAGGGTTAAGTGCATCTCTTTTCATATCTTCCTAAAGTGCACAGCGGTTTGCTAACACATTGTATTCATTGACAGCTTTCTAAACCCCACCTTCATGGTAGTTATTTTGTGTACAAAAGTTGATTTTCATGAAAGTAACTTTAATAATATCTTCTCTCTTCATCTATTATTTTTGTATATTTTCTTTTCATATATTTTCTCTTGAAATATCTCCTTTTCTATTTATTTCATAGACATATCTGGAATAAGGTCTCTTAATTTGTTACACACTTTAAATATTTGCTGTAGCTCTCAATTTTTAAAATGACCTTTTCAACTATTATCTTTGGACATTGTGTTTGTAGTTGTAAGGAATAAAAACAACTTATTTTTCTTACAACATTAAATGGGTATGTTTTTCTGTCACACACAATTCACTATCTGGGTTTCAAATTTTAATTCAGTTCTGCATTCACTTTCTGCAGCTACAGTTGATTCCAGAGGCTAAAGGCTCAGTGGCTTCCATGTTAGACATGCATTGCAAGTAGTTCGTCCTTAGGCCTTTGAAACGGCTGTAAATTGGGGGTTTTCATGAGCTCCATCCTCAACTTAAGTAAGTTGTTATAACAGCTTGCAGAGCATAGGAAAATGCTTTCTATTATTGCTAGTTTGTTATAATGGAAATTATGTATATCTGAATGGATAGTGGATCAAGAACTATGTTAGGAGAGGTCCAGAGTGGTCCTGAGTAGGGAGAGGTTCTGCCACTGTGAAAGCAAGTTGAACTATCTCCTGCCATGTGGCAGTCAGTGTGGAAACTCATTCCACCTCTTTGCTGTGAGTCCTTTTGGAGTCCTTCAAAACCATGATTAAGTAAAATGGTATCTATGGTGAGTAAATCATTCTCCAGGTTGTCTGAGAAATTTTCAGTGTGCTAATTTTTGTTGTTTAAAGTGACACTTTCCGAGTTTAAGCTGTCTTGGTAATGTACCCATCAGTGGGCTCATTAAGCAAGACAAAAGCAAAAAACAAACAAACTCCAACAATAACAAAAACCAAACCACCTTCTCTATCAGGGGTGAGCGACAAAAAAATCAATGTAGTCAACTATCACCTGCTTCTCACAGGGACTCCAGGGATGCAGAAGCTCTGTGTCAGGAGGGAGAGACTGAGGCCAAGGACAAATTTTGTATTACGTCACAAATTTTTAATCAACTACTAGACTTAATGAGATACATTTACTGTTGAGGTAATTAATATCCATTGAGGATAATTAGCCATTTGTCTTTCTGTTATTATTTTCACATGTTGAATGTTTCAGTGTATGTTTTCATGAACTCATTACATGAATAGTTTTTTTTTCTCTTTTACATATTGAGTAAACAGTAGGAGAAATAATTTTGAGAATATTTTTGTATATTTTGTTTTTACAGATTTTTCTAACACTATTTCTTCTAACATGATGCATCCTAATATTAATATTCTTCAACTTATAGATCACCTTAATATATTAAATTTAGTGTTTTATCATCATTTCCAAAGTCGACTTCCAAATTGTGGTGTGCTACATTATGGTGAATTTCAATAATTATTTTTTCTTTGTGGAATGTTGAGAGGTATCTTTCCCCTTTTAATTATATCTAAATGTTTCCATTATTTATAATTTCTTATGTTGACATTTCCAGGTATTGGTTATTAGTGTGTCTCTATCTTCCTTTGTAATTTTTTATGTTATTTTATAAATATCACACTTCCTTCATCTCTATAAATACTGTATGTATTTTCTTAAATCATTTCATCTATATAGTGGAATTTTAATTATGTAACTATCTAAAATAACAAAACTCTTTGTTTAAGTGAATTGGCTTTTTGAAATTCTTAATTAACATTTTCATATTTAGATATTGTAATATAGAGAGAGATAATTCTGTGAATACTTTTGGTTTCTATTTTCTTGTTTTTTATTTCTGATGTCTTTTCGATCTGACTGATAGGTTTACATTACTTCTCCTTGACCCATTGAACTGCACAGGTCAGAACAAGGTCAAATATTGACACAGATGTCTCAGCATAGATCTTAGCTGCTTTGTTATCTCAGATTAATCTGGTCCTGCAATGCTGGCCAAAACACTATCAATTTCTTTAGATTATGTTCTGGGCACTCTACAATTTATGATGGGATTCAGTTGCATTTTCTTTTAAATTTCAAATTTCTGTGTGCATCACTGGTCCCACTCCCTAGGGACTAGTGTTTCACTGTCTTAAGCTGTTTCTGTTTTTGATTCTGCTTCTGGTCTGTAAAAATGCCCAGGGTTTTAAAGTAGTAGAAGAACTTTAAATTTTGGAAGATAACTTCTATGTGTGGAGAGGATTGAAGTTCACCTAAAATTTGAACTTAAGTTTCCCTTAAGGATAACATGTTTGTGACAGTTAATTTTGTTATTTTGAAAGAATTTAGAGTCACCTAGGAGAAAAGCATAAGGGTGTGTATGTGAGACTGTATGATGAGGGAGGGAGGGAGGGAGGAAGGGAGGGAGAGAAAGTGGGAGGAAGGACTTAGAAAACTGTGCCCGGTGTCTGATGGACTACACTCTCAAACTGTGAGCCTAAGCAAATCCATCCTTCTTCAGTTACTTTTGTCAGTTATTTTTTTTTGTTTCCATGTTTGTTTGTCAAGCAGTAAGAAAAGTATGTGACCCAACATTTAATGATACACTCCTAACCAAGCAATAACAGCATTCCAAGTGATTCGAAACAAATCCATAATTAGCACACCCACTGTCAAGGTCGACTGTGGGAGGACAGCTGGGAGACCGGCTCCCACATTTTACCCCAATATACTCTTGAAGAGTGAGAAATAAAAGATTTAGACAGAAGGATAGAGGGGAGGGAAACAGAAACACAGAATAGTCTCAGGAGGGCCTGGATCCTTATCCACTGGCCCCTCCTGTCTCTTCTAAAGGGCTATTTATAGAAATGCCAAAGGGTGGAGCAAAAGACCTCACCCTAGTCTGCTGGGTAAAGCAAGCTCAGATCTCACTAGGAAACCTTTGTGGGCCTCCACAGTCAACTCAATGATTATGGTAATAGGGGATATAAACAAACACCATTTCTAACCATTCAAGCCAGGGGGGAAATGGTCTTGAATATCTAAATTATTGATTGTGATAGACAAAATAAACCATAGGTATTTTTTCAGTAAATGCAGTAATACATATGGAGAATAGTTTGCTTTAACATAAGCAAATTTTCACGTATTAAATAGTTATCTAGTATTCTACATAAGCAAGCTGTATGATGAGTCTAACAATTATTACTTAGCCAGGATTGCTATAATAAAATAGTACAGATCTAGTGTCACAAAAACCAGAAAAAAGAAAAAAAAGTTCTAGCACTTAGGAAGGATACAGATTAAGGTGCTAGCTGAGTTGAGTTTGGTAAGGTATGTCTTCATGGTTTTCAGACAGAAACTTCTGATTTTCTTTTTTCTTACCTGAAATTATTTCTTTGAGTGTACTCTCCTAGCCTCTAAGAGTTTCCTTAGAAGAACAATGTTCCTGTTGCACTAAGGCCCTACTCTCATGCTGTCATTTAACCCTAGTTGTCTGTTACCTTCTTTAAACATAAGTTGAGGCTTTTTTTGTGTGTATGTGTGTGTGTTTTTCGAGACAGGGTTTCTCTGTGTAGCTTTGCGCCTTTCTTGGAGCTCACTTGGTAGCCCAGGCTGGCCTCGAACTCACAGAGATTCGCCTGCCTCTGCCTCCCGAGTGCTGGGATTAAAGGCGTGCGCCACCACCGCCAGGCTAAGTTGAGGCTTTAAAGTACAACTTTGAGGAGATACAATACAGTCTGTAATTAACATGATAAAACTCTCAAGAGGGATTTCTGGAGAAAACAGTTTTGATTATCTTTTATATAGTTCAATAAGGTAGCTAGCCTGCACACTGCATTGTGAGCTTGCTTTTGCTAAACAGTGAGACAAACAAAACAAAAACAATCTATGAAGGTTACTTGACTCTAATATAAAAGTGGATTAATTAAAATTATTTTTCAGCATGGAGAGTAAGCTGGATTAATTTTTGGTCCTATAGTGAAGACAACTATATTCTGCACTCTGTACATTCACTTTAGAAATTTCATCCAGTGAGAAGTTATCAATGAGATCTTGATGAGAACTGAAAGAACTCAGTTCTGGAAGTATATTCATATCAACTTATACAAAGTATAATTCAAAACAGTATCTTAAGGAAGGAAGGAAGGGAAAAATCATGTAAATCCCAATACATCAGTAACGCAAATTTGGATAAGGAATTTAAAAATATTGTGCTTTGATATCTTCACAGTTTCAACCACAAGAAACACATGAAAGAGGAGTAAAGAAGCCTCCTGGATCCAGCTCACTTTCTGTCTAGACATATTTAAAGTGCACTGTGGACTATGACCGAGCAGTTCCACTTCATAATAGAGTGTAAGTTTCCTCTCCCATAAAATAATTTTTCTTTGCCTGTATTGATTCACTAGCACCTTACTGAGCAGAGGCATGTTTTGTGGGGTGTTTTTCAGCATCTTAATGATTTGTTGAAAGCTGAAACGATGGGAGCAGAGAAGTTATTTTTATTTTATTTTTCATTACAAAGCCAGTTTTGATCAAACTGAAAACTCCCAGGTGTTATCTGTTAGGAAGTATGTTTTCTTAAACATTTTCTCCAATGAAGACAAGAAGCAGATTAGGTTTGAAGCTTCATTACTGAAGAGAAATAAAAAGTATTGACTCTTTTTAATCCAGAATAACAAAAAAAACTTTTAAAAATTGAAGATAAACTGGTAATGTAACAAAATAATGTAACAAAAATATTGAGGAGGATAGGAAACCTTTGTGTTTTATTGTTTTGTCTGTGTATGATTAGTATCTTCATACCTATAAGAGATTTTGAATCTGATATATAAAGCCATTATAGTTCTAAATTACTGAATAATTTAATGATGCTAAAGATTTTTATAGATAATATTTAACAATATGTCCATTACTTCCTTATTGCTATATATGCTGCATAAAGTGGAAACATTCCACTATAAATGAAAACATTAAGGCAATTATTGACATTGCCTTGTGTAATGGGTTATTTTATATGATGAAGTCATAGGGTGTCAGGAGTGTGGATAGATTCAGGAGAACTAAAGTTCATTGAGAAGAATGCCAAATTGATTTCCAAAAGTGCTGAGTCTTTTCATTTCATATTATACAGATTTTAATTTCAGAAAAGGATTGACTAATTTTCTAGTATGTTTTTAAATGCTTTTATCATTTGAAATTCTTCCCATCAAGAAATCATATGCATAATTGTCTTTTAGTTTACTCATCTCAAGATTACATTATCTGTAGCAAGATACGTGACTCTGAAAAGGATAGAGACAACAGTGTTCATCTGTTGTAACTAAGGCCCTATATGATGTACCAGGATTCTTACTTGCAGTCAATGACATAGTCCTCAGTTTTTCAATTTTATTCCCTACTTTCCTATTTTAAGGGCTTGAGCTTCTCCAATAGCCCTTTCTTCATAGGAGGCACCTTAACTCTGTTTCATTACCTCCCTTTATTCTTGTTAAGTAACCACAGGAGCAAATGCAATCAAGAAGAGTTCTTGACAGATGGTAGTAATGTCATTGGCATTCATCAAAATAAATAATGGGTGCATTCCTCATTGATGGTTTGTATATGTCACATGCTATGTTAAAAGTACATGGTTTAGCTAACTTTATTCTACTAAAACTGTACTAATTTGAGTTCTCTTGCTGTGATAAAGACCATGACCAAAAGAAAATTGGGGTGGAAAGTGTTTTTTTTTTTCACCTTACAGTTTAGAGTATGCCATAAAACAAAGTCAGAGCAGAAACTCAAGGCAGGAACCTAGAGGCAAGCATTGAAGCAGAAACCATGGGGAAATGCTGTTCACTGGCTGGCTCTTCCCGGCTCCTTCAGTTTACTTTCTTATATGCTTCAGGACCACATGCCCATGAATGACACCACCCAAAATAGGTTAGACACTTTCACAGCAATCAAGAAAATTCCCCATAGGTCTGTCTACAAGGCAATTTGATGGGGAAGTTTTCTCAATTAAGGTTGCCTCTTCTCAAATGACTCTAGATTGTCTCAAGTTCAAACAAAACAAAACAAAAACAAGTAACAACCCTGTATACTCCAACTACTTCTTCCATTTTTTAAAGAACACTAAAGCTCAAGTCTGAGTTCCAAGGGTGACACTTCTTTTAAGTGAAGAACTAGGTGGCATTTGGCTCCATGTCTCTTAAATCCTAGAGTTATGTTTTTAATGCTCTCATCTGCTTTTGACAAATGCTGTATGTAACAAAGCCCTTACAAGTAAATGAATGAATAACAAACAAGGGTAGACATTAATAGTTACTTTCAGCAACCACGCATAGCTTAAATACATAGGTTTAGAAAACTCTGTGTTAAGAGTTCTTTGAACTGACACCAATTCAAAAGAAAAGTTTTTGTTTTTTCCCAGTTCTGTAACAGGCCACATTCTTATTTAAAATCTGCTTTTATGGAATTCCAATGTACGTAAAAGTGTTTGTTTCTTGAACTTTTTCTTTGGCCCTTTTTCTTATTTGGTTGTTTTTTCATATTCCCATTTGTTTGTTTTGTATCTATCTTATTGTATAATTATTTCTCAGATGCTTGTTTTTTTTCTAAAAGAGACAGAAAGGATGTGGATCCAGATGAAAGGGGAGGTGAGGAGGAACTGGAATGAAGAGAGAAAACTATATGAAAAAAAATCTATTTTTAAGAAAAGAAAAAAAAATCTGCTAAACATATAGTTTTCTTTGCTTCTTTGGTTTTGCATTTTTATTTTAAGGATTGAACTCCCTATTCATTTATACTACCCATCCAAAAGCTGATGGCCCTGAGCTCCAGTTTGATATGATCTCCAACTCCTACTATGCAATGGAAAATTTTAGAAGAGGGAGACATAATCTGTCTTTTGAAAATTGTTGAATATTTGATCTAATTTTTATATTTCTACTAAGTGTGCATCTGATCATTTCAAAGATTCAATAACACTCAAAGCTTCTAGAAATATGTCGTGATACTCCAGCCAGGGAAGCAGGCATACTAATTGCAGATCTTCATCTCTACCTTGGCTCCTCCAAATCCAGTCCCCCAGTGTCATGCAACAGAACACCTGCTACAGCCACCCTTCCTCCCATATGTACTATCTCTAGTGGATAACACAGATATTCTCCTCAAAACTTACTTGATTCATTAATTACTTCCCTTCAAAATTTACCCATCCGTTACTTTGTCCCAGCGTCCAACTCCCGCAGGTACTCGCTGGGAACACACAGGTCATTCTCTCAAGAAAAGCAAGTAGGCTAACTTCAGATCTTCACCTCTACCTCCATTCCTCCAAGTCCAAACTACAAGTCTCATCACCAGATATGTAGCATACATTCTGCTGTGGCCTCTCCTCACTCTCTACCTTCATTCCCAAGGGACTAACTAAGGAAATCCTGGTGGATCACCCTACTTTACTCCATCATGTGAACTACCTTCCCTCCCACCCCATCCACATTCATGTCAGCTCTAAATGCCCAGAAACATATTTTGCCTGGTACCATCATTGGGCATATCTATCAGGACCCCAAAAGAATTCCCTGCCACATAACACACAGTTACCACACTCTCCTAAGAGTCAGAGAGGAAACAAAAAACAAGGAATAAAACACTACCCAACAAGAAAAGACTAAATATCAGCACCTAGAATTACAATCTTCCCAATCTCAGATGCCTAGATGCCAGCATAAAAACACAATCAAGAACATCATGGAAAATATATCTCTACTAGAATCAAGCATCCCTGTTACAGCAAAGCCTGGATATTTCAACATAGCTGAAATACACACACAGATACAGACACAGACAAAGACAAAGACACACACACACATACACACACACACACACACACACACACACACACACACACACACACACA
>CABHPR010142318.1:10677-21112 GCA_902168415.1 Peromyscus melanophrys
CACACACACACACACACACACACACACACACACACACACACACACACTTTAAAATGTCTTTTTATGGATATGATAAAGGTCCTCAAAAAGGAAACAAATAAATCCCTTAGAGAAATCTATAAAAACACAAAGACGTGGGCAAGTGGATAGAAACAAAAGAGTTCAAGACTTAAAAATGGAAATAGAATCAATAAAGGAAGTCCAAACTGAAGGAAATCTGGAATTGAAACATTTAGGAACTGGAAAAGAAACCACAGATGCAAACTTTACAGTGAAGAGGACATTGCAATTCTTGACGTCTACACACCAAACACAAGGGCACCCAACTTTGTAAAAGGAACACTACTATAGCTTAAATCACTTATTAACACTCACACACTGATAGTGTGGTCTTCAATACCCTAATCTTGCCAATAGACATCCAGATAAAAACTAAACAGAAGTGATGGATCTAATCAACGTTATAGACCTAAAGGATCTAGGAGATAATTACAGAATATTTCTTTCAAACACAAAAGAACATACCTTCTCAGCATCTCATGGTACTTTCTCCAAAAACTGACCACATATTTGGACACAAAGCAAAACTCAACAGATACAAGAAAACTGAAATAACACCCCACATTCTGTCTGACCATCATTGATTAAAGCTGGATATCAACAAAAACAGAAACAGAAGAAAGCTTACAAATTCACGGAAACTAAACAACCCTCCTGAGTAATAAACAGGTCAAGACAGAAATTAAGGACCTTTTAGAAATGAATGAAAATGAATATACAACATATCCAATCTTACAGGACACAATGAAGGCACTTCTAAGAGGCATGTTTACAGTACTAAGTACCTATATAAAGAAATTGGTGAGATCTTATACTAGTAAATTAACAGCACACCTGAAAACTGTGGAACGAAAAGATGAAATCACACCCAAAAGGTGTAGACAGTAAGAAATAATAAAACTCAGGGCCAAAATTGTGTGTGTGTGTGTGTGTGAGTGTGAGTGTGAGTGTGAGTGTGTGTGTGTGTGTGTGTGTGTGTATAAATGAAGATCTAAATGAAGTCACCAAATAATGGTGGAGACAGAGTTGCAACTGTCCATCTCTTGTCACCAAATGAAGCTCCAGGTACCAGGGTTGGGTTACATCTAACTGAGTTGTTGGCCAAAGGGGTCCATGGGAATCCTCAAATAATCCAGGCTGTTGCAACAATAGGTTGTTCTCTACAAATGGACAGCAAGGCACCATTGCTGGAAACAATATCTACACAACTCATTGAACATAGAGAAGTCAAGATAGTGACTACACAAGGACTTCACCCCTATGTTCTAGTATCTTTGATTCAGGAAAGTGCTTTGCATACTACCAAAAGAGAAACATAATCATTGATCTACAATGATATGCCTGCAATTATTAGGGAAGAACAAGAACCAGAGACTAAATAATTCAGTAACCTAGACTGAAACCAAACTATTCTTTAAAAAAAGAAAGAAAGAATAAAGGACAAAAGAAATAAAGAAAACACATAGTAATAAAATGAGTCCTAAATATATTCATCGATCGGTGCCTTCTTCAGCCATCATCAGAGAAGCATACTCCTGCAGCAAATAAGAAAAAAATTCAGAGACCTGCAGCCAGATGTTACACAGAAAGTAAGAGACCTTGAAACACATAGTTCTAAATGGGATGTCTCCATCAGATCCCTCCCCCAGTGCTCAGGGAACCTAGCAGAAGAGGAGGCAGAAAGAGTGTTAAGAGCCAGAAGAAATGGAGGACACAAGGGGAACAAAGTCTTCTAAATCAACCTGAGCAAAACTCTTATGAACTCATGGAGACTGAAGTAGCATTCATAGTCCTGCATAGGTCTGCACCAGGTCCTCTATGTGCATACTACAGCTTCTAGCTTAGTGCTTTTATGAGATTCCTGAGTGTGTGAATGAGTATGTCTCTGATACCATATCTTCTCTTGGCCTCTTTTCTTTGTCTTAGTTTGTCTTGTTTAATGTTTATATAGTGGGTTTTGTTTTATCTTATTATATTTTACTTTGTTATATTTTATTATTATCTCTTAGAAGCCTGTTCTATTCTCAAGAGATACAGACAGGGTGTAGATCTAGATGGGAGGGGAGCTGGAAAGAAACTGGGGGGGAGTAAAGAGAGGGGAAACCATATACTATGTGAGAAACAAATCTATTTTCAATAAAAGGAAAAAAAAGAAATATGTAGTGATTTCATAATGCACAACATGAAATCATACTATATTTCTCCCAGGAAAACATGGATAAGGCTATATATTTGGCAGTTATCCAGACTGCCGATTTCATTTTACAAATTTTTTTCTTTTATATTCCAGAAATTCTGTCATATATTTACTAAGTTTTTTGCCCTCTTCTGTTTCTGCTACTGCTTCCTTTTTGTTAGAAGTGCCAAGACCGTCTCCTTTACAGAGCCCCTGCTGCCTCTAACTCTTAGTTCTCCTGATCAGGTCTTCTGAGTTCAGGGATTTTACCCATGGACCACCACACCCTGCCTCAAGCATAATCTACTGGGAATAAATACAATTTAGGAACATACTTCAAAGGCAATCACAGCTTCTTCATTTTTTTTATGCACAGGCACTCCACTATAAAGAACAATCAAATGAGACATGTGGTTCCATGGGAGCAGAAAGGGTGGAATTTAAATGCCATCCTGATGTGCTGGGAAGGAAATAAAACATGGCAATGCTAACATAGTGTAAGAGTTCAGTGTGTTGAGTGACTGTCCCTTCCTTAGGAATATCTGTTAACAGAATTTCAGAACACTGAGAGAGCACTCCATGCAGATTTAAGGCTCCACAAAATGGATGAGTAAATCAGGAGCTTGTCTTGTGCAAGCTTTCTGAAAACAAAATAACAGTTTACAAGGAGATCATGCAGAATACTTATGCAGTGTCACCCAGATATTCATTCTGTAACCACACTCAAAGGATGCCTTTAATTATAATTTAACATAATCTTACACCTGTTAAAATGTGATGGTTAGTTCAGCAATGCTGAGGATTATTTAGGATTAAATGTTAATAAAACTCTGTAAATAGAAGTCTATACTTACTTTGTTTTCCTTAATTAGTTTCTTGAAGATTAAAATACTGCTACTAATTTTTTTCCTAAAAATAGTTCTAATATGTTGAATTCTAATTACTGTTTACCAAATACTAAGCATAAAATAATTTTAAAGTTAAATTTATCTATGACCATAATAAAGTCAAGGCCAATTGCATTGTCTTAGTTACTTTCTCTTGTTGTGATAAAACACTATGACCAAAGTACCTTAGAGAAGGAAGAGTTTATTGGGGGTTTATAGTTCTAGAGAGCTAGGAGTCCATCACTATCACGGTGAGGAGTATAGAGTCAGGCAAGCAGGCATGACTCTGGAGCAGTTTCTAATATCTATAAGCAGGAAGCAGAGACAGCACACTGGGAATGTCACAAGCCTTTTGAAGCCTCAAAGTCCATCCCCAGTGACATACCTCCTCCAAAATCCCACTCTTCCTAATCCTTCTCAGAAAGTTCCACCAAATGGAGACCAACTTCTAAAACATGATCCTGTAGGGGCCATTCTTTTTCGAACCACAAAATACATGGCTACACATGCTCAAGTGTTTATGCATGCTCGCATGCGCATGCACGTGCGCGCGCGCACAAACATACACACACGTTAAATTTCTAACCTTTAAACATACTTTTCAGACTTTTTCTAAGGCTGAATGTATACCATTGTGTCTGCCTCTACTGTGTTCAGAATAGCATTAGTTAAATTTGTAATTTAAATATTTCCACTCAAATAATAAAAAAAATACACAAATTCAAGGGTTGGTATTTTAATATCTTCTATTTCCAATTTCCATTCTAAATTCTAGATGTGAATAACAAAAATCCAAAGAACTCAATAAAAGCTAGATTAGATAAATTTCTATATTGTAGCTTCCAGAAAGGAAGAAAACAATGTCTTCAAATTGTTGTGATGTGACTTTGACTAAATGCTGAAGTTTCAGTAAATTTTAAGTAATTAGAACAAAGTATTGTAAGACTATACAGCCATCAATTGTCATGTTTTATGAAAACAACAAATAATCCAGGTATTTCCATATTTAAACTATCCCAGATTCCAGCTATCATATATTTAGGAAATAATGCTGTCTCCTATAATCCTGCTAAATTAACAATCTGCATTAACCAACCAGATTATTTTTCTTTGAAAAATTGTAATTATGTTTTTTTTTCATGCTAATTGTTACAAGTCATAGCTTCAAGGCAGAGTCTATACAACTTACTCTATTTTATTTATAGATATGGTGGGGGACTAAAATGTGGAGGCATTGTGTCTTCAGAGTACACTTGTAAATGAAGATTTGATATTCAAAGACAGTTGTAAAAAATTCTAAAAATAAGTGAAAAAAGTAGGCTAGTTAATGAAATAAAGGGAATTTTAAAAGCTGTCTTAGAAAATGTTTTATAGTGCTTCTGAATTCTACCTATAGGAAAACTCTAAATGCCCCATACATAATTGAGATAATTAATGTGTGCACAGTTACAGAAGTACATCCCCTAACATTTTTGTTGTTTTCTTTTTTCCCTAAGAGGATTCTTTAATAGCACTGCAAGTTGATTTCCCACTTAGGCTGGGGAAATTGACCACCAGATCCTTAATGGAGAGGAGTTTATGCAACTCACAGATCTGATCAAGCACAGCAGCCCACAGCTGTGAGGAGACACAGCAATCATATTGCTGCTCTTGCACCATGGACATATCCTCACATGTCTAAGCTTAGATCACTCTACTCCTCAAATTTTGATAATTACCTTCACATTGAGAAGTGAGGTTTTGATGTTTTCTTATTCAGTCAATGAAATAAAACCATAAAGCGTTCAAAACTCAAATTTACATTATAGTCAAGTAACAATTTCCAATGGGCTCTTCTGTAGGTTGGTATTTTAAGTGCCATGTGAGAATATGAACCATCGCTCTTAAGTAGATGTTTCAGAAAATGTAGAGGACACTTAGACATTTTTCCTCAGGGGTAGAAATTGGACAAATTAAAACTTCATGATATTAAAAGCAGGAATTTTAGTTTGTTCCAGAGCCAAAGTGGAGCACATAAGATTAATGAAGAATTTGTAACATTAACAATGGGGAAAAGCATTGGGACCATCTCCTGCTCCAGTTCTTAAATCATTCAAAATCTATGCTTTGAGATTTTTCCTATTAATGTAACAAAAATTGTCCTTGTATGAATGTAATTCAGGAAAGCATCTGACATGCCTGTTTCTTACATTTCCTGGCAGTGGCCTTTAAAACAGAAACAGTTCACAGATCTCTGAAGGTAAGTCCCCAGCCAGTACTATCATCTGCCAAGTTCTAAGAGTCTGTCCTAGCCAGGCTTACTAGTGTTGCAATGAAACATCATGACTGAAACAACTTGGGGGGAAAGGGATTTTTGGCTTCCACTACCATATTGCTGTTCATCACTGAAGGAAGTCAGGACAGGAACTCAAACAGGGCAGGAACCTGGAGGCAGGAGTTGATGCAAAGGCCATGGAGGGTGCTGCTTACTGGCTTGTTCCCTATGGTTTGCTCAGCCTGCTCTTTTACAGAACCCAGAACCACCAACCCAGGGATGGCTCCACCCACAATGGACTGGCTCCTCCCTCTAAATCACTAATTTAAAAAATATTCCCTGCAAGTTTGTCTACAGCCCAATTTTATTTTTATCAAATGAAGCTCCCTCCTCCCAAACCACTTTAGAATGTGTCAAGTTGACATAAAACTAGCCAGCATGTAAGTCTAGAAACTTCTTGAGATCAGAGACAAGTAAAGCTTTTTCATAATATGGTAATGTAGGTATAAGATCTGGTACATTTAGGCTTTAGAATTACTGTTCTAATAGACAAGAGTCATCAAAGGGATCTACCATACTTCCTCAGTGCCAAAGCTGAAGTCTTTTGGCCCTCCAGCACCGTTGGTTGTTTCATGGTTTAAGTATATATTCATGTGTGTATGAACAATGTGTGTATGTCTGTATAGTGTGATGTAAGTATATATTCTTGTGCATATGTGCCTAGATATGCATATGGAGGCCAGAAGTAGAAGTCAAGTATCTTCCTCCACCATGCTACACCTAGGTTTTTGCAACAATCTATCTCCCTGAACCTGGATGTCAATAATTCAAGTAAAGTTGCTTGCCAGTGAGTTCCAGAGATGTGCTTGTCTCCACACCCTTAATGTCTGGGTTACAAACACAAGCACAGCCACAGAGCTTGGCCCTTTATATGTCTACTCAGTATCCAGTTCAGATCTCCATGCTTGTGCATAGAAGCTTTACTTGGGGAGCTATGTCCCCAGGCCCACAAAGCTTACAAATCATCATTCTGACACAAGAAAAAGCCTTCTGAGCGCAATAGTCAATGTGCATACATGTACAGCTGCAAGCATATCCAAGAAAGAACGAAACATGATGTTTCTTCCTAATGTTGGCAGTTGTCTTACTTTCCTTTCCTGTTTCCTTTCCTTTCCTGTTTTGCCCTAGCAAAAGCAATTTAGAGAAGGAAGGGTGTATTTTAGCCCACAATTCCAAATTGTTACAATCCCTTGTTGAGGGAAAGTTAGAGCAAAAGGCCCATTGAAAAAACCTGCTGCAGTCTTATCCAATATTCAAGAGTAGAAAGTAAAATGAGTATATGAATGCATGCTTATTTTCTTCTCCCTTTCTCTACCCTTACAGAGCCCAGGGCCCAGTCCATGAAATGGTTCCATCTGTATTCAGAGTGCACCTTATGAACTCAATTAACATTATCAAGATAAATCCTCACTGACACACACTCAGTTCAGCCTGATCTAGACTACCCCTTGTTCAGATTCTCTTCTTAGAGGATTCTAGATTGCAGTAAATTAGTAATAAAAAATAACCATTGCAGTTGTCTGTCCAGCATCAATCTGTCCAAGTCACAAACACTCATCCTTTACAGCTAGATCAATCGTTCTGGAATTAGATATTATGTGAGAGTTAAAAGAGAATTTAAAATTAAAACAGAAGCCATCCTTTGTTGCTAAAGTTTTCCTGCCTGGCCCACAGTCAGGATAAATCTCTTTCACCTGCCAGTCCCACAGCCGCTCAGACCCAACCAAGTAAACACAGAGACTTATATTGCTTACAAACTGTATGGCCATGGCAGGCTTCTTGCTAACTGTTCTTATATCTTAAATTAATCCATTTCTATAAATCTATACCTTGCCACATGGCTCATGGCTTACCGGCATCTTTACAGGCTGCTTGTCCTGGCGGTGGCTGGCAGCGTCTGGCAGTGTCTCCTTCCACCTTCCTGCTCTTTTTATTCTCTCTGTTAGTCCCGCCTATACTTCCTGCCTAGCCACTGGCCAATCAGTGTTTTATTAGCAACACATTTGCCATACAGAACATCCCACAGCAATCCTTCTCACTCTTTTGGTGTTGTCTTGCTGAACTTAAGTGTAATTGCTATAGGAAGACAGGGATTTTTGGTTTGAACAGAAATCTGAAGTCCTCCCTCTGAGCCCTATCTAATAAATGATTTTGTTCTTGGAAAATGGATACTGCTGAAAGATTAAACTGTCAGTGAACAAAGTGGACAGAATGTCTCAGGAAGGCTCAACTAGCTCTAGGATAAGGCAAAGGACAGTGAATGGGCTTCAAAAGATGGCTGAAGTTCCACCTAAGAGGAAGTAAAGAGGCAGAAAGCCAGGATCCAATGACGTGAAGTATGTCTTTTGTATGAGGCACAGGAAAAGTCTCTCCACTTTCCTCTTCCTTTTACTCCTTCCTTCCCTCTCCACTTCTCTCGCTCCCCATTTCTCTTGTCCCTTTTATTCATTTTCTTGGGTTACAAATACTACTTTCTTCATAGAAAAGGGAAAAAAATAGATTGCAGACCAATCATTTCTTTTCCAGTAAGATATGTGAAAAAGTTGTGATAGTGACAATTTTGAAGTCACTAGCAACACTCTGAAACCGTTTGTAAACAGCTAGCTCTATATTTGAAAGTGATAAAGTCTTATTTCTCCAGGCAAAGGGCAGGAAGTGTTAAAAGTTCTGTTCTTCTCCATCCTTTATTAAAGATTTATTGAAAATCTACCAGGGATCTGATATATTTAAGAATGCCTTATCACTGATTATAAGTAATTAAGTAATGACATAGAAATGTCAAACTTCCAACAGGATTGGTTGCATAGAAAAGTTCCATTTACAGATCTTCATTCAACACCTGACACACAAGAATGGAACTACCTATTATCACATTTACAGAACCAGAAGAAACTTGTCAAACATCCTACAGCTCATGAGAGGTATAAGTGTGATTATTTGGAAACCTGGACCCCAGTGTCTGTGCGATTAACCATCATAATCCCCTGAATGGATGTTCACATATAAGTAGAAGAGAAATATCGGAATTTTTATCTCAATTGAAGAATTTTAGGATATTTTAATGTAATAAAAATATACCAGTGGCAAATAAGCAATTAGAGAGACAGACTAGAGAGAGAAAGGAAGAGAAAGAGAGTCAGTTTCATTACATGAATCACTTAATGATGATAAGTTCGTAGGTCTAGCTTGCACCTGCCCCTTGGATATTACAAACCATTTCACCGATGTAAAGGGGATTCACATAGATTTATATTTGTAGTCTTGTCAAGACTTTAGAGTTTTTTTAATCCTCAATGCTTCAATTTTAGATTCCTTCAAAATGAAACAGTGTAGACATTAGGTCCATAAAGGAATAATCTTGCAAACAGAATTTAAGTTAAAAGAAAAAACTCTCAAGAGTACCACTGTGTTGTCCATGAAGCCATCTTCTTCCATTTAGTCTAAGGAGACAGCTTTGTTCTCCACTCTAACCATAACATCCTTTTCAGGGCTAACACAATGATGGTTTATCTTTCATAACCAGGCAGGAATCATAAGCCAAGCAATTTCTTCTATCCTAACAAATAGCATAAAGTTATTTTGCAAATACAATTCTTGCATAAATATTGTATGTCTCAGGTTTTACTGATATAAGGTAATTTTCAAATCTCAGAATTAAATTTCTTTAGGCCTGAATTTATTAGAGCCATTTTAAATAAAACCTCAACTTGAGGACACATTTCAAATATAATTTTAAGAGGATTTACTTTAAGTCAAAATAAAATAGCATTTGTTAAGATTAGACATCAAAAGATTTCTGCCTTTGGAGCAATTATTGAAAATCATCAGTTAAAATAGAGATTGGAAAGAGAAATTATCAGGCTATCTATGATATTCTAAAATAAATTCTGTTCAAATAATTCATTTCTACACAAGAGACTAGAGGGAAAAAGAACACTGCTTTACTAAAACACTATGCTATTGCATATTTAGTTAGCCATTAATATTTAGTGTATGTGCTAATTGGCAGTACTGTGTGTTTGCTTATATATTATGTTATTATATATTACAGTAATATAATATAGTAATATTTCATAGATTATAAATTTATTGCTGCTATGAAAATTGCACCAATATAATATACATTCCGAGATCTTATCTAAAGTGTAATGTAAAAGCAAATGTTACCTTATGTAACAATGACTTACTCTTTCCTTGTAGAACATGAAGTATCTCATCAAATCTTTGTTTCTTGTTCCCTCAACTTGAAGCACTGTAGTAGATCCTTTTGATATACCATTCTTGCTCTCTTTAGAGTTTGTGTTTTATCTGCAGCTATTACCAAGCATCAAATCTACCATTAACCTCTGGTGCTTTCTCCAGAGTATAACCTTGGATGTGGAAAGGTGCCTGGGTGTGTCATATTCACTGCTCACTATGCATACACAAAGACTAGACATTACAGGGAAATGATCACAGAGGAGGTTTTTTACTTCTCTATCTCACTCCCTTTGGATTATCCTAAAAGGAATGCATATTTTCCATATACATGGCCTGTAATGATTCTGAACTGAGACATCACCATTTCCACTCATTTCCACTTTACAAATGACCTGGATCTTCAAGACACAGGTAAAGTACATTATCCCATGTTAAATATTCCTTTACCATGATTTTCTGGTCAAATTAAGGGCATTTTGTTTTGTTTTCATTAAGTTTCAGGATGGTGAATTGCAACTTTGGGTGATTCTGAGGTGTTATTTCCAGGGATAACTAACATGTGAGACAGTGACTCAGGGCAAAATGTAGCATGAATCTTTAAAAGTCTTATTAATAAAATCAAACCTGAGCCAGGTATTGGGGTAAATGCTGGAAGGTCAGAGAGACAGAATAAACCACAGCTATCTCACCTTGCCGGATCCTCAGCTGGTCTTGCTTCCTCAGACTGGAAGCCTCTATGTCCTCATATCCAAATGACTCTCAGCTGAACTGCTGCTAGAAGCATGAATGCTTAACCAG
>CABHPR010142318.1:21212-43818 GCA_902168415.1 Peromyscus melanophrys
CCATGCCTGGCCGTTTCCAGTGTGGCCTTGAACTCACAGAGATCCAGAGGGATTTCTGTCTCTGGAATGCTAGGATTAAAGGCGTATGCTACCACTGCCTAACCTCTATGTTTAATATTGTGGCTGTTCTGTCTCTGACCCCAGATAAGTTTATTAGCATACACAATATTTTGGGGAACACAATACCACCACAGGAAAATCCTACCTCGAATGAAATTAGCTCTACCCGATGGGATGAATTTTCAGTTAAAAAAGTGTTGGACAAAGAGGAAGCTAAAGAACATGAGCAAACTACAGGTGCTAGTCAGTGCTAATTGTCGACTTGGCAGAATCTAGTCTCACCTAGGAGACAAACTTCCTGTCAAATTTGTGGGGGGTTTTCTAGATTGAGGTTAGATTCTGAGAATGTCTATGAGAAATTATCTTGACTATGTTAATTAAGAGGGAAAACATCCCTTAGTTGAGTGCAGGACCATTCTCTGGGTACAGGCTCTGGACTATATAACACCCTAGCATCCATTCATCGCTGTTTCCTCATTACACACAATGTATGGCCTGCTATTTCAAGCTCCTGCCATCTTGCCATCACTACCGTGATGGACTGTACCCTTGAACTGTGAGTCAGAATAATTGCTCTCTCTCACATTTCTCTCATCAAAATGTTTTATAAAAGGCAATAGGAAAATAAACTGTGACACTGAATGAATGAGGATGTCTATTGGTACCTCCCTTCCCCATGGATGTCAGACACCAGCTTCTCTAGCCTTTCAACATTCACTCTATACTAGCAACTCTCTATGGAGCCACTAGTGTCTTAGTAAGAGCCTCAGCTAGTTTCCCCACTTCTCTGGTGTGCAGGTGCTCATTGTTGGACTAACTGGCCTCCCCTTTTTGCAGTTCAATCCAATAAATGCCCCTTTATACATAAAATATATTTTTATTTATTTCTTAATTGAATGTATGATACATGTATGCAGTTCATTCATTACAAATTTATGTTTTACCAAACCATTTATTGAAAGCCTACTATATGTCAAACTACTTATGTCATAGATATGATAATGCAAAGCTGAACAAGACATATACGGTTATGTTTCCTGGAACATACATTCTGATGAAATGAGATATAATATAGGTAGGTGTTTAATGTACAAGGACACTTCAGCAAGAGTTGGTGCAACAATGAAAACAAAACAGGTAAGTCCAATAGCTGTGGAAAGCTTAACTGGGAGTTCAGAGAAGTGCTGCTAAAATGCTAGCCCACAATGCTGTTTTAATGGAAAGTTAAGAGCCTCTGTACAGCAAAGTATGGGTATGATGAAAGACACACTTATAACATGCCTGGTTGAGTCCACACATCGCGGTGCTAATAGAATAGAAATCTTGAAAACAGTGTGGCTATGCTTCTTTGAAATTTTCTTCTGTGGTTCAATACTGCTCTGCCAATGTATTGCTTAAGAGCCTTAAATTATATGTATTTATATAAAATATCCACAAAGAATTAGAAAGGTAAAATATTTTAAAGCCTACGTTTTAAGGCAAGAAACTAGTTAGCTATGACATATCTTAAGAAAAAAAAAACTAATGTATAGAATTGTATATAGAAATATCAAGGCAAGCACACACTAACTTAAGTCACAATGTACTGTGCTATCCCAGTCAGTATGAAGAATTCTTCCTAATTATATTGCTTGAATGTGGTTCAGGTATCTGAGGCTTGTACCAGTGACCAAAGTAAAGGTCTCTATCACCAATGCATAGGTTGTTAATGAAGAGAGCTTGTTCCCTGGCTCTTATCAATGCACAACAGATGGAAAAAAATTCTAACTCATTCTCATCCTCTGAGAAAAATTGCCAAATGAGAATAAATATTAAAAATTGAGCTTTCTTAAAGTCAATAATAACCGCTAAAAATGTAAAAGAACAAATGCAGTCAGATCTATTGCATAAAAAATAAAATTGAAAAGATATGGAAGTAAATATATTTGAAATCTACCAGAGCATACATAAAAATGCGTATGCATAGTTTCATAAAAGAATCATACAATAATCTCTTTTCTAAATATACTTACAGTTTAATATGAAGTCACTGCTTTTCAAAAAAATCAAAATAGTCTCTATTTCACAGAGTTGACATAATTCCTCATAAACAAGTCTGCCTTGAAATTATGTAAAAATATTTCTTTAGGCTGAAAGAGATTCAGCTACAATACACTTGCCTTTTCACATACAGATGGAGGATGTTGCAAGTTGGAGGAATATCAATTCATTGTTATTTAGAATATCTCTTTTCAGTAACCTATGCTACAAGAAAACATATAGGCAAATGAACAGAACAGACATTTTTAAATGAAGAAATGGAAATGACATACTTAGCCATCAGACAAATTCAAATCAGAACTACATTAAGACTCCATACCAATCCAGTCAGATAAGTAATTTCTCATAGATATAAAAATTCACTTTCTATGTGAACAAGAAATCTAGAAACCTAATAACAAAAAGTATAGAATCACTTTATCAGTAAGCCAAACAAAAACAACCAAGGTACCCATCATTTTGTATAGATAAGCTTTGATGCCTATGAGGACACAAGCATTCAAAGCATTCTGATGTAAGTAAAATACATACACACAGAGTCACAGACAGCCAGACAGCCAGACAGACACACCTAAGGAAGAGAGAGACAGAGAGAGAAAGACACACACACACACACACATTGAACATGCAGTGTGCTCCCATTTGAAACTATTAGAAGAGAGAAAATCCTACATAAAGACAGCAACTTTGCAGTTGCCTAAGGAGACAGATCAGATGACATGATTTAGTATACACACATTAAGTAAAATTATAATGTCTTATAGAAAACAAAAGAAAAAGTTCATGTGTGCTTCAGTTGAAATATTTCTTAGACACAAAAAGGTAAAATTGTAAAGGAAAAAATTGACAAAATATATTTCACCAAGAAGAAAAAGTATTTCCTCTTCAAAATCACCACTAAGAAATTGAAAAGGCAGAACACTTAGCATGGGGATATTTTTGCCTTATTTTTTTTTAATATTTTTATTTTATTATTAACTTAATTTCACATATCAGCCACAGGTTTCCCCGTCCTCTCTCCTCCCTCCCCAGCTCCCCCTCCCCAGCCTACCCCCCATTCCCACCTCCTCCAAGGCAAGGTCTCCCCTGGGGAGTCAGCCTAGCCTGGTAGATTTGAGGCAGGTCCATTCCCCTCCTCCCCACACCAAGGCTGAGCAAAGTATCCCAGCATAGGCCCCAGGCTCCAAAAAGCCAGCTCATGCACCAAGGACAGGTCCCGGCTCCACTGCCTGGGGACCTCCCAAACAGTTCAAGCTAATCAACTATCTCACTTATCCAGAGGGCCTGGTCCAGTTCCATGGGGGCTCTTCAGCCCTTGGTTCACAGTTCATGCGTTTCCACTAGTTTGGCTATTTGTCTCTGTGCTTTTTCCAACCATGGTCTCAATATCTCTCACTCATACAATCCCTCCTCTCTCTCACCAATTGGACTCCTGGAGTTCCACCTGGGGATCGGCCATGGATCTCTGCATCTGCTTCCATCAGACACTGGATGAGAGTTCCATCATGACAGCCAACATGTTCGACCATCTGATCACTAGAGCAGGTCAGCTCAGGCACTCTTTAGAGAGGTCCCCAGAAATCCACAAAGATACCTCCACTGTAGACTATTTGCCTTATTTCTTATGGGAATGCATTGGCCTCTATTATGTTAAATTGAAAAGGATACAGCTTTGGTGGCCTGGAGAGAAAATTCAAAGAGGAAGAGTGCCTGCTGCTCTTGCAAAAGATCAGAGTTTGGTTCCCAGCAACTGCACAGGTGGCTCACAGCCACCCAAAGAGTAACTCCAGGATTCCCACTGAGCTTCTGTGGCCTCCACAGGTATCTGCATGTCTATATGTATACATATAAGTACACAAATAAAGAAAAAGAAAAGATAGGCTTTCTAATATATTGAAGAAACAGAATATAACTGTTGTTTGTTTTTGCTCTTTTTTGGAGGCCTGGCACCCAGCTCTCAAATAAATCACACATGGAGGCTTATTATTACTTATGAATGCCTGGCCTTAGCTTGACCTAGTTTCTTGCCAGCTTTCCTTAACTTAAATTATCCCATCTATCTTTGGCCTTGGGGCTTTTCCTGTTCTCATTCTCTTACTTCTGTAAATTTTACTCTTACTCTATGGCTTGCTGTGTAGCTAAGTGGCTGGACCCTGGGTCCTCCTTCTTCTGTGGCTAATTCTTTCTTGTTTCCTTTGTCCTTCTATGTGCTCTCTCTGCCTGCCAGCCTCACCTATTTCTCTCTCCTGCCTCACTATTGGTCATTCAGCTCTTTATTAGACCACCAGGTGTTTTAGACAGGCACAGTAACACAGCTTCACAGAGTTAAACAAATGGAACATAAGCAAGAGTAACTTATCTTAAAATAATATTCTACTACATATAACTGTCAAAAGGTAGTGTAATAGCAAGACACAACAAGCTGGAAAATTTGTTTTCCCTAACATAAAGTATTTACTGACTTAATTACTTGACTAATGAAAATTCTAAGATCATGTTTTTGTTAGTTTTTGAAGCTCCTGAGAAACTACTTAATTTCAGAAATAAAACTTACCATTTGTCCCAAAGAGTGAAATTACATCTTTTTACATTTGTTTTGATTGCTTGATTATAAACAATTAAACAAGTTACATACTATATACTATCATTGACACATTTCTCACTCATAAATTAATGAAAAACACTCAAATGAAACCATATCAACTAGCATATAGACAAATCAAAACTATCAAAAACAAGAAGGAAAAGGTGATTAATCCACAAATAATGTTAAATCCTTGAGAAATAGACAGTAAATACATTTTGCAGAATGGAACAATAAGTGAATCTGTATTAGAAATCAAGCTCTGACTAGAATCATAAATCAGATGGCAGGGAAACTTGTGAATAACTAACTGGGTTTCTGATCCTGCTAGTGACCATTCAAAAGTATGTTCATCAAGGTTAGCAGGTTGGGGAGAGGCTGTGTGTTATAAGAGCAGAAAAGCATCAAAGAGTGTGAGTATTAATGTGTTTGTTAGTTTTCTATTCTGTAACAAAAATATCATCACCAAGGCAACTTATAGAAGAATAGGTTTCTTTAAGTCTTGGAATTCCAGAATGATACAATCATGGAGGGAAGAAGTCATAGGCTTATGTCCTACTGCTGAAATGGGTAGCAGCTATCTAAGGATAAGTGAGTAGTATGCAGTCTCTAACAAGCTCTAAGCCTTAGGACACAGTATTTCTTAACATTCTAGGAAGCAGCGCTGGGTCAGTAGGGAAATGAGTAGAAGGGTGACCAAGACACAGACACACTCCACACAGCTCCCCAGAACAGAGAAGCATGCTTTCATCCTCATCTGTCTTTATGCAGGGTATGATTTCCTCTGGCCTCCAGGCCTGCTTTCAACTACAGTCAGCCACAATTTCACCCAATTTGTTTCTCTGAAAAGTCTCTCAACACATTACATAAAACTAACAAGTACAATGTTCCCAAAAAGAATCTTGAAAAAGAAGGTGTGACCTGGCACAGACCAGGGCGCACTTAGTATTTTAGCACATAACAGAAAAAAAGTTGGAAACGTTCAGAGGTTGTAGCTAAAGCTGAAAACATCCATTTGTGAAGACTAAAAACAGCATTTTAGAGAATTTCTGAGCTGTGCTAGGAAATAGCCATGGTAGAGGCCAGCCTCACTGCCAGCAGACAGAGATCAGTTTGCTCATTTGGAACAGGATTCAAAAAGCAAGGATGAGAGGCAGGTTTGACATTAGTAACCTGAGCAATTGGACTGACTCTAATTTGAGGCTGCAGTGTGTTTCTGCAGTTAGATATGTGTTTGCATCACTCAAAGAGAAGGGAGACAAAAGTAATACATCAAGTTTATACTTTATTAATTCATAGAATATACAGATATCAGTTTCAGCTGCATGTGATCGTCTTTTTGACTCCTTTCTCTGGCCCAAAGTTGGCTTCTCTCTGGCTTCAGTATCTCCTTTTACTATCTGGGTCTTTCTACCACCGAGGTAGCCCACCAACCAACCTACAGATCCTACAGAAAACATTCAAACTACATCAGGAAAGAAAGCTACAATTCCTGCGACTACCAGAATCCATGCACCTGAGTGACCACCTCAGGTACCCAGAGGTCTTTGCTGTATTTAGGTTTAGTCTTGACCATTTGAAAGATCCTATAACTCAGGAAAAATAAATGTACCAGACTTAGATCACATTTGACAAATGCCAAGTAATTCATTTCAATATAGGAAGAAAACTGTTAGGCAAAGCAGTGCATGGTATCTACCAGAAGAATCATCTCAGCAAGCACAGACAAGTACAGTTACAATTGGATCAATCACATGACATACACAGATGTAGACAGCAACATAGATATTCTTGTATAAGTATAATCTCTGAGTGTTCATCTTGTTAGTTTTTATTCTTCTTAAATTGTTGATAGTTTTCATCACAAGCTTTCCAAAATAGTGACAGTTTCTTTCTTTTTTCAATAGAGCTTCAGAGTATAACATAAAAATAGGTGTTACGGTCAGTTAAGATGGTAGCCTGACTCTCAGATTTAAAACTGAAAACTTAGTTCTATATTTTTTCTCCTAGGATTTGTGATCTTTTAATTATGTGTTGTGGCACAGAAAGCAAGGTGGGAAGGGAGTGACTGGAGGCTGTTTGTATTAGTTACTTTTCTGTTGCTGTGATAAAACATCATGTCCTTGGCAACTTGAGGAAGAGCTTGTTTTGGCTTATAGCTCCATGAAGGCACAGCTTAGCCACAGCTGGGAGCAGAAAGTTGAGAGCTCACATCTCCAAACCACAGGCACTAAGTAGAGAAATCAAACTGAAAATGGCATGAGACTTCACTCTCAAAGCAATTGACATACTTGCTCCAATAAGCAGCCTTTCTTAAACCTGCTCAAATAAGCTAACCACCAGGAACCAAAAATTCCAAAGCATGACTCTACAGATGACCTGATCATTCAAACCACCACATTGTTTTTGTTTGTTTTCTGTTTCTATGATAAAACACTACAACAAAAGGCAGCTTGGGGAAAAGAGAGCTTATTTACCTTAAAACTCCCAGATCACAGTTGTCACTGCGTGAAGTCCAAGAAGGAACTCAAGGAAGGAACCTGGAAGCAAGAACTGAATCAGAAACCACAGAGCAATGCTGCTTATTGGTTTTCTTCCCCGAACTTGTTCAACTAGCATTCTTACAGCCAGGCCTACCTGCCAGGGACAGCACTGCCTACAGAGTGCTGGACCCTCCCACATCAATCAGCAGTAAAGAACATGCCTCCATAAGCTCGTCCACAGATCAGTCAAATGGAGACAAATCCACAGTTGAGGTTCACCTCTTCCCAGATTACTCTACTTTGTGTTGTTGACAAAACTCAACCAGTACTGAGACCCATATCCTTGTGTTCACAGCCTTACCAGAAAACACCTTATTTTAAATGATATTTTTCATTCCTAGACATCAATTTTTATGACCATAAAATATTGTTGCTGTTATTTTCTGAAGATAATTTTATGTAATAATTGAGTTAATGTAAAACATAAGAGATAACCCTTGCAAAGTTACTTCCCTTCTATCCTTACTTACAAGAGAAACTAAATTTTGAAATGTGTTACTAGATATTTTATAGGCTCAGGAAATAACCTCCTCTTTTAAGATTTACTACATCTGCTCAGAAAATCACTCCTTGCCCTTTACCTAGAACAGTTACATAAGAGGGCCAACCCTGAAGAGCATCTATGCTTTTCTAGGAAACTAAGAAGCATAAGACTCCTGTAGAGAAGGAGAAGATCGACTAAGATCCACAGTGGCAACCCAGAGTGTGATTCCATAACTCACAGTGCCAGTGGAATCCTTTGATTTATCATGTTACTGCACAACCAAACTTGTTTTCTTCTTGGCAAAAAAATCCCCTCATTGTTTCTTCTTTGAGCTAAATCGCCCTTGTTGGTCCTACTCTTGTAGGATAGTTCCAGATCTGCCTGAATGAAGCTTGAAATATAGGCCTGGGGTGATGTTTACAACCTTCATAACTATGTCTATATGCCCAACTTCCTGACACTCAGACTTTAAATTCCAGGAAATGAGCAGACATACTTACTGACTTAGTAGATAAGTATTAGCCAGTACCCAAGGAGTAAATTGGGTTCAAATCCCAGATTCTCTACTTACTAGCAGTATTCTTGGGAACACACATACAAACCTGTCCACCTTTTGTATCATTTTGAGAAAAGTTTAAAACAATAGTAGTAGTTATCTTAAGAATTTCAAAGACCTCATTTCTTGATAAAAGGTCATTACTAAAAAAATTATTCATTACTGAAGGGTTCTACCAGGCCTGAGCAATGCAAACACAGCCCCAAGCATGGCAAACATGGCAACTGGTTTTGCCCTTTTCCCCCTTTCCCGCTCCCTAGCTGAAAACATTAGATTGCATTTGTAAAACTAGCCACCAAGGTCCATTGCCCTATTTGGCCACTGACTCATTCCTGAGACAAAGCACCAAAATCCAACAATCCAAATTCACTATTTGGCTAATATGTCCAATCAGGATTTACTAATTCACCCTAGGACAGACTCCCCAATTTTCCCCTTAAAACCTCACTCCTGCAGAAACACCTGCTCTTGTTGCTGACTTGCTGCTGCTGTTGCCTTTGCAGTTCCACCCCTACCCACTGTTCCTACAGGGCAATAAATTTCCTTTGTGCTCAGAATTTGGTGTCTGGGTGTCCTTTCTGAGGGGACCAACCTCATTTAAAATTACATTTTCTTTTTTCATTTTCTTTGTTCTTCTTTTATACAGTACATCCAGACTTCAGCCTCCCTTCCCTCCCCTCCTCTCAGGCCCCTTACTTCTGCGCTCCCCCCAGATCCACTGATCGTGCTTCCCTTCAAAAAAGAGCATGCCTCCCAGTGATATCAACCAAGCACAATGCAGTAAGACTAAGCATAAACCTTCATATCAAGGCTGGACAAGGCAACACAGTAGGAGAAAAAGGGTCCTATAAACAGACAAAAGAGCCTGGGGCACTCCCACTTGCACTGTTGGAAGTCCTACAAAAACCCCAAGCTAAAAAAAAAAAAAAAAAAAAAAAAAACACAACATGTATGCATAAAGCCTAGCACAGACCCACATAGGCTCCATGATTTCTGCTTAACTGCTGTATGCCTAGTGTTCATAAGCCATAGCTACACATTATGTATTCATTATTATCAATCTTTGCTTTTTATATTTTTCTCTATTTATAGATAAGAAAGGTCAACTAGAGAGGGTGAGCTTATGCGAGAAACTCCAATCTGTAGTGGAGGAGTGAGAATTTAAAGGTGTGCATTTCTGTTGTATCCTGTACTTGCATGCTGGGTATTAATTTATAACTCACTTTGCTTTTTTTGTTAGTATTCATTGATCACTCATATCATGACTGATAGGGTCTACATACTATATCTATATTTTTATTCTTTGCACTTTCTCATGAAGTCTATGAGATTGGTTCAATTATATTCACCTTACCAGATATATATATATAAACAAAACAACAACAAAACAGAAGCACAATACTGAAAACTGGAGGTAAATTGTTCGTGGGCTAAAAAGAATAACTGGGATAACCAGAGCCTTTAACTCCCTCTCTAGATTGGCACTTCACCAGGCAACTGTTTGTATGTAAGACAATTTGGCATTAATGGCAAAGCTGTAAACAAAACTGGCATTGTCACAGAGTTAGACTCAAGTGGGGATGAGACATATAAAAATATATATCACACTATACAATCATATTTATTATATTTTATATTATTAAGTACTTTGGAGGAAACTGAAAAAGATCACGAGGAGACTGTGTTGAGAAACGACTCAGCACTCAATAACACTTGCTACTGTTGCATGTGACCCAGGTTTGATTTGCAGCATCCACATGTTGCCAAACAAACATCTGTTGCTTCAGTTCCGGAAGTTGTGATGGCCTTCATCTAGCCTCCACAGGAACCAGACATATGTGTTAATGTGTGGTGAACAGACATACATGCAAGCAAAGCATTTATACAAATAAAATAATTGAACATTTTTTAAAAAGATGTGGTAGAGAAATTTGAGGAAGTTAAAGGTGAAATTTTATCTGGTAGGCACACTAGATCCCATGAAGTAAGTAATACTGTCAGGAAAACACCCAAAGACAGTAAGAGATTAAACTGTTTGGATCCACTGGAATGTTTCCATGCATAGAGAAAATCATGCAAATAATATGAGAAAGGATGCTGCTCGTCATGACTAAAGAAGAACATGAGGGACTCAGTAACTGACATAGAATGAGGGAGGTGAAAGAATGGGTGGAAGTGAAATTAGAGAGGTGCATGGTAAAGATGCTCTAGACAACTATAAAAGTGTCTAATTTCATTCTAAATCAAATGGCAAACCACTCCGGTGGGGGCATTAGTTTGAGCAGATGATTATTTAGGTTTCAGTGAAAAGCAAACAGAATTATAAAGGACCAAAATAGAATCAAACGAATTAATGAAGATACTACTGTGGTTTGTTGCAATAAGAGACAGTGAGATTCTAGTGATGACATGGCAAAGAACATTGACATATTTGTCAATACAAATATAGTATATTTTGACATGAAAGATTGACTTAGATCTGTAGCTAGAGTTTTCCTGCCGGGCCCACAGTCAGGACAAATCTCTCTCACCCGCCAGTCCCACAGCCACTCAGACCCAACCAAGTAAACACAAAAACTTATATTGCTTACAAACTGTATGGCCGTGGCAGGCTTCTTGCTAACTGTTCTTATATCTTAAATTAATCCATTTCTATAAATCTATACCTTGCCACATGGCTTGTGGCTTACCGGCATCTTCACATGCTGTTTTTCATGGTGGCGGCTGGCAGTGTCTCCTCAGCCTTCCCCTTCCCAGAATTCTCTCCTCCTTGTCCCGCCTATACTTCTTCCTGCCTGACCACTGGCCAATCAGTGTTTTATTCATTGACCAATAAGCAACATATTTGACATACAGACCATCCCACAGCATAGATCTTTCAGAGAAGAAAAAATAAAATTTGATCAATAGAAGGAATGGAATTGCTTTGAGTAGATAAGAATTCAAGATGAAAATGGAAGGTGAAATATGAATAATAGTTTGGAACATCATGGTGTCAATGTTTATAAATTTGAACATAGGGTGCTATTAGACTATTTCATTATGCAACAGTGATGAATGACTTTCAGACCTTATAGTGGCCATCAGTGAACATGCTTTCAATTCTCACTCATTCTGCATGGCAGCTTTGGGCCTGCTACTGGTTGCTTTGACACTGAAACCCAGAATCACAAAGCAGGTAGCTTAAAACCAATTTTATGGCCACATTAAAAGTAAACATAATGGCTCTCATAATGGCTAACATTCTTCACCTCATCACTTCTGAGGGTAAAGTAACTCAAATGGTTAGTCTGGCATTTATTTTTAGATATTTTAGAACATGATTTAAATATAGGGAAACTAATTTTTCCCACATGCCATTGAGTTAGAGGGCATACATTGGAACACCTTCAGGATAAGGGCATTACTAATGTGGTGTCTAAAAAGGGCACCAACAATGCAACTTCTGGAAAGAGGAGACAGCATTTACTCTGGTGGAGCACCTTCTCTAGACTTTAGACATCTGCCTAAGTGAAAACGAATCTGCAATGGAAGTGACCATAGTGTAAGAGGCAAACAAAATTTAGTATCCTGAATGCCAAGAAATGTACTATTTTAAAGAAGGAAAACATGATGAAGAACATGTTTTTCAAACGCATCAAGGGTGGAAATGGACTATTGTGACAGCAATGTGCATTGTAATGGCAGTTGTAGAGAAATGGAGGAGGAGGAATGATTCAAGTGGATTGAAGAGTGAAACAGGGAGGAAATAGAGGAAGAGACACACTCAGGGACTTTTACTATTCATAGCCAAACAGTTTCATCAGTAAAATGTTTTTTCTTTCTCAGTGGGGGAAAAAGATGCAATCATATGAACAGCCCCTACTGATAGAAGTTTCTTTTTTTTAAAAGAATAGAAGATGGGAGCATTAGGAGCCATTCTGTAGATGTAACCAACTGCCTTATTAAGTAAGAGACACAGAGCCAATGTAAAGATGAAAGCCAAAGAGGTCAGAGCTAAGAGTCTTACCCGCTTTCCACCAGCTAGCCTCTCCCGCCAAGAGACCTCTCCGAAAGGGACTACTTCCTGTGCGTTTGACTTTAAATAAGAGTTCTGTTCTGCCTTCTCATTGGTTGTAAACCCAACTACGTGACTGCCTCGTCACTGCCTCTCTGTACAGACCTCCAAGTCTTCTATGGTTGGTATTGAGATTAAGGGCGTGTGTCTCCAATGCTGGCTGTATCCTTGAACACACAGAGATCTACCTAGTTTAGCCTGCCGAGTGCTGGGATTAAAGGCGTGCACCCACCACCGCCCTGGCTTTCGCTATGGCTTGCTAATAGCTCTGACCCCTAGGCAACTTTATTTATTAACATACAAATAAAATCACATTTCAGTACAAATAGAATACCACTATACCATTCAGTTTGCAAAATCATGGAAGGAAGAAAAAATATTCTGAACAATTCTTGGGAAATAACCTGCATTCCTTAAAAGTGAAGAATGTCATCCACTCTTTAATACCAATTTGTTCACATTGGTACCAGGTAGTCTTGTCATTCCATCACCCTCCTAATGTGTTCTGTTTTCTCTTCTGTTCCTTCTGGGACACTGCCATTTTCTAACTCTGATGGCAAGTATACTGTTCATTTGTTAGATTGTGCATGAATATAAGATTATTGGGAAATTAAGGCTTTACATCCCCAAAAATCCCTTGAACATTATTTTCTATGCATTTTTTTCAGTCTAGAGTCTGTGATTATTATCTAGACTTTAGTTACCAGACATGGAGTCTTTCCATAGAACTGGACAGATTGATGCTCACACCATCAAATAAGGTTTTGTACCCTCTGCCTCCATGGACATTAGATGATTACTGCACACTTGAGTAATTCAGAGACGATTCACTGATCATCACTTAGTTAACAAGAGACATCCTTTATCTTTACTCCCATGTTTGCATCGTTATATGTAGGCAAGAAGAATCACCCCTAAACAAAAATAATAGTAATAAATGAGATATTGTTACTAAGTAGTTTTCCTTGAGTATTTGGCATGTTTTAATGTACATGTGAAATTAATGATTGCTTCTTGACTTGAAAATCAAAAATAGTGAAAAAAATCTGTGCTGTGGTATTCAAAATGTTTGTTGAAACACAATCCTTTTGCTATCTCAGTATTCAAAAGCTTTTCAGAAATCAATGGTTGTATAGTTGTATGTGTTGTTATTCTGAAATGACTGCAAATTGTAATATTAAAGTGATGAACTTAATTGGAACTTGATAGTGTACAAAATTAGTTTGCTCATTATAACCACTTGGTTGCACGGATGATATAGCTGTTTGGTCAGTTATCAGCAAGTAGTTTGAAGGATAAAACAATAAATTACTTGGATTCTGGTTAGTTCTATCATGCTATGAGATGCCACCAGTATGTGTCAAACATATTTTTGTCATTGTCATCAATGTGCAGATGATTTTTCCAAACATCCTATTTTATAAAGATGTCATATCTGAAACATGCTAAATCTGTAATATCAAGTATTATTTGCTATCTTTTTTATTAGTTGTAATATATGCTGGTTTTAGTATATACATTGCTTGTTCTTTTATGGCCAAAGTTGTATATCTTTTAAGACTTCAGACTTTTCCCAAGTACTATTGGTTTGTATATTTTTGAAGCACCATGAAATTAAACACTTGAGACTAAATGGCTTCTCTCACACTCTCCTATAAGTCATCTGGACATTGCAGTAGTGTTGAGTCAATGATTTTCACTTTGAATACTTAGGATTGTCTGATAAAATACAAATACTTAAATTGCTGTTGAACTCATCCCTACAATACCACAGTGAGGATGGAATTGCTATCAGTTACTTACCCATTATTTAATTGTTTCTCTTCAGAAACAGAGCACAACTCTAACTCTCACAACTCAGGACTATTTTTACGGGATAAATCTCTGATTTTTGATGGTACTGACTCTCAATCCATTAAACAACTTCACAGTCAAATGCTTTTCATAAGGAAATTGGTAGGGAAATGGAGAAATGATAGAGAAATAGGAAAAAGTTAGATATTTAGTGTGGCTCATGTAAGTTTATAAAATATGTGCTTATATAAAATAAAAGTGAAAAGATATATATCATAGGCGGGATAGTGAGGATAGGTATCTAGGCAATTTTCTAATTATTAGATGTTTTGTCTAAATAATTATTATTCTGAGAGTGAATATGTCAATATATTTAGGGTTCCTGGATTATATAGAACAAACTGATATTCTATTATCTTAAGTATTTTTTAATGAGTACAATTTTTAATTTGTTGATTTCTCACATTTGAAGCACTCTCAGATGATATGCTTGGCTTAAGATTTTTTTAACACAGTCCTGAATTATTATTCAACCCCAACCAAGCACTCTATAAAGTTTCTCCTCTCCATTATTTTTGAAGAGACCTATCTACTCTATACTTTCTTGTTGTCATCCACTTAAGTTGATTTGGTATTCAGTACAAAGGGCTTCCATCAACTTAGCACACATAGTTCATCACAATGGATGCAAGTAAACAAACATGGAGTTATTTCAAAACTCAATGCCTTGGCAACAATGAACATCTGCTTCATATTCACTTTAATATGACACTTGAGTTGCAAACTTACTAGCTCTCCAATGCTCCAAACATAAGAACATACTGATTAGTTCTACCACCTGTAATTTAAAAAACAAACAAACAAAAACTCAAAAGCAATGCTTTTCTTCCAGGAGATGTTGGTTTTCTATTGAAAGTGGCAAATGCTTGGCTAGTAAATCTGTGTGTGCTCAGCAAAGTCCTGTGATTTAAGAGAGGTCAAATGGGAAGGAAATTGGAAGTCAAAATCATGTTTTCAATAAACGAGAAATATATCTAGAGTCTAAAAATACAGGTCAGGATAAAATTTCAATCAGCTATGAAGCATTTATTCCTGTACTTAAAATTTCTTATTTCACTACATATATTGGCTGGTGGAGCTAGGGAAATCATTGTGTACCTGTTCCAAAATCAGTCTTTTGTTGGGCGATCAACAGAGCACCCTCAAAGGTGAAATTAATCTCTTCAAAAAGAAATTGATTGCTAACCACCAGAGGAATAATGTTACTCCTCACACAGAGAGACTTTTTCTAGATGAAATTGAAAAGAAAAAGTCAAGGACAATTTTTGATGACCAGAAACTTTGAATTGGGATTTAACAGGAGGGAAAATATAATACAATTTTTCTATAGCTTTGTGTGTCAAAAATTGGATTACGTTTTCTTTTTAAGAATTATGCTCAGGATGAAAAAGGTGCAAAAATCATTAAGTTGCTACAGTTTATATAGCTAAAGTCTAATAATCAAAATTATCCATAATGGAGAACAATTTGCATGAAAGTGTATGGTTGTGTCCCTAAACTGAAGTATATAGCTATGCACACATACATGAATGCATATATATTCAAAATATTTGAATGCACATATATTCAAAATTTTCTAGTTTTTCATTAAGTAGCTATGTTTGAATAAATATCCTATATTCTGAGTCTCATACCTTATAATTTTACCTGCTGTTGCAATGGTATCCTAAGGATTACTTAACAAAAGTACGTGGGACACCTTTCACATGACATCTACCATTTATGAAGTCCACAAACCAAATGCAATTATGGGAGAGAAAATGGGGTGTGACATTAAACAAGAATTCAGAATCATAATTAAATTAGTTCTCACATCTGCAGCATGATGAGGCATGCTAAGAAATTACTCCAGTAATTGTCAAGAACCACACAGATAATGGTAATTTTAGGATAGCTATTGGCCCTTTTGGTCGTGTAACCATCTGATGAATAAGGTAAGTTGCACTATAGAGATGATGAATATCTTTACCAGAAATACTATACACACAGAGAGTGGGGAAATGGCACTGTATCCACAATAAAAAGGATACAGATCTGAGTCAATTACAAAGGTCACTTGTCCAATAACTAAAACACAGACATAGACAGCATGCATTCTATGGCCAAGATTTGTGGTGATATTTTATTTGTGCTTTAATAAATAAAGTTTGCCTGGAGATCAGAGCAATTAGCAAGTCGTTTTAAGTAAACAAAGAATTCAGGCAGTAGTAGCACACGCCCTTAATCTTATCTCCTAGCAGTCAGAATCTCTGTGTGTTCAAGGCCACACTAAAGAACAGAGCCAAGCGTGGTGACACACGCCTTTAATCCCAGTACCAACCATAGAGTTCTGGAGGCCTGAACGGACAGGAAGTGACAGAGCTGGATAGGAAGAGGAAGTGGTATAGCTAGACAGAGAGCAAATCAGATGGCAGAGCAGCAAGCCTGGGTGGACAGGAAGTCACTCTCTGGAAGCTGTGGAGTTGGTGAGGTGAGGTCAGCTCGTGGTTTGTCCTAGTCCTCTGAGCTTTCTCTGGGGCTTTAATCCAAATTTCTGGCTCTGTGTTTTTTTATTTATTAAGAAATAATTTATTATTTATTTATTTATAAATTTATTTATTTCTAAACCATTTAGAAATTTGTTTGCAAGGATTATAACAAATCTAATTAATAATAGCCTGGAATCTACATACTAAATGCCCAAACTCTAATAGAGAATCAAACACTGTCATCATTACCAAAATCAGGTATAAAATATACTATAAAAATTATGAAAGTGTTATTTCATATAACAAATATTTTAAAAGTTATTCTGCCTTTCTAATTTTACCATATTATATGTTTAAATCCATAAATGAAAAAATTTCAAAATATATATTGATATACTTAGATTACCTTTGAGAATACAGTGGTAGGTATAAATAAACCTATAAATTTTAAATATTTCTATGTCATTACATTTTTGGAAATAATACTTGCATACTAGTGTTTCTGTGATTACCAGACTTGCCTGATCTTCAATGGAGCATTAAAACTGAATTTAATATTGCATGGGCACAGCATTTTGGAAATGTTAAAAACTGCACTCATCAATACAAACTCAGGAGTTCTGGTTGGTATCTGTTTCATTTTATGGGTTCTCTTTTAAAAAAAAATTGATGAAGCTGAAAGTGAGAAATCAATGGATATGATATGGTCCTTCACCTGAAAAGCTGTGGAAAGGTGGCATTCAATTTTGTATATTTCAATAATTAATTGCTTCTTCTAGGTAGTGTGGCCTTTTTTAGTTAGTTTTGTTATTTATTTTTAAATTGGAATCTATTCTGAGTAGCCTATAAGTTTCATACTATGAAGATCATTGTTGTGTAATGTCAATTTAAGTCTGGATAACCAAATTTTATTATAAATTATACTTATTATACAGAGAAGAAAATGTATTCCATCTTTCCCTATAATTCGTGGTTCAGATGTCCATGTTTCCTTTATTTAAACAACTTTAAGTTTATTGATGTTTCCTGGATGTGTGGGGTGGGGTGCATTCCATGACACACATGGAGATCAAAACAAGACTGAGTCCCTTCCAGCATCACAGAGATTCACTCAAGTCTTTACCTTACTCCACTGATCCAACCTTTCTTTTCCTTATGGACAAGTCCAGCACCCCAAGAATATAGATGAAGATTTTTGTATAATTGAGTTAAACAGCAATGACAGATCTGGACCACGCAATTAACACTGCTCAGGGCTAAAACAGCAGTCATGAGGATCACAGAATTGAAGGAGGCTTGGAATAAGCTGAGAATGGATAATGAAAATTGGATCATCTAATCAAACCTTTCACTGTAATAAAATATGTTTTCTTTTGTTTTAAAATCAAATATAAACAGTAGTTACAGGCTCCATTTCCTGCTACATAAGAAGCTGCATTCTATTTTCAAATTTGAAGTCATAAGCATGAAATCTATTACTTGGCCTGGTGAATAGTTTAAAACTCTGTTTTCCTTTTGTCTTAGATTCAGAATCAGCTTAAGTACTTTTCTTCAAGTCTGTTGTCAAACAAGCAGGTTGATTTGTAGAAGGATTTGGGGAAATATGTGTAAATTATCCCAAGCATGTTCCAATGTACACATTCAAGGTACAAAAGTGAGGGGGATTGACTTCAAAGTAAAATGTTAAGAAATCAATTTCAAATAGCCTCTAGATAAGTGGTTCTCAGCCTGTGGGTTGTGACCCATTTGGAGGCTGAATGACCTTTACACAGAACTTGGTTAAGACCATTGGAAAACACAGATATTCACATTACAATTCATAACAGTAGCTAAATTACAGTTACAGAGTAGTAGCAAAAATAATTTTATGGTGGGGGATCACTACAAGGTGAGGAACTGTATTAAAGTATCGCAGCATTAGGAAGGTGGAAAACCCTGCTCTAGATACTGAATATTTAAATATACCTCCTCTCTACACTTGGAAATGCACTTTATAATCAATCACACTAGGGTGTAATGCTGCTCTACTTCCAGGGGTTTGTTGTTGAGGTGATGATGTTTGGGCATGTTTTTCAATTAGTTTTTGAAATCTTTATTTCTATGTCCTATGGGACCATGTTCATTAAATGTACCGCCCTCTGAAGCCACTCTTTGTCTTCTTAGATTTGGATTTTATTCAACCATGGCTGTTTCAGAGTCCCAAGTACCACACCTACACTGAGTGTTGGAACTGAGAGAACACCAATCTTAGTCTCTATTCAAGACCAAACCCAATGAATCAGGAATCAATGAAAAAGTCACCTGAATTTCTCACAAATTACTAAAGACAGATATAAACTGACTAAGGGTCACTTTCATTCATTAGATAATATGAGATTACTCTTTCATTTCTTATTTCCCAGCTATCCATGTTGATACTTCACCCCCTGGACAACAAATGTGTATATTTGTAGAGTTGGGGAATCAGGATGAAAATAGGGGTTGGAAATAAGGAGCACCCCTAGGATGTTTTAGGTAGTAGTGGGAAACAGAATGGCCTTCTAAAAATGGCTATGTAAATAAGAATGAATGCAAATAGAATCACAAAGAGTAGAGCTCACCATCCAAATGATATGTTTGAGCTTCTACATTTCAATGTCATGTAACTAGACATAGTCTTGAAACTCAGAGTTGCACGAATCTTGCATGATGTTTTTAGTGAATTACAATGAAAAAATCCTACTTCATACATGTTCCCTCATCTTCAAAGCAGGGCTTCAGGAACCTGTAGTTGGGTTTCACTCATTATGTATTTTCTGGCACTTGTGAAGAACATCCATATACCACTGAACATCTTCAAAGTTTAGTGTAATGAATGAATGAATAAAATGTTCAAAGAGTTAAATACAACCTAAGATAGAACATAAATGAAACATGCTAACTTCTTAACTGGTTAATGATTGGTAGTAATTTTTATCACTAAATTTCATACTGTTTCACTGATGTATAAAAAAGAGTGTTTCACTTTTGAGTAACAAGAACATAAGTTTGACCTGAAAAAATTTAATGCTTAGTGACAGGACATTATATCCCACAACAAATAATCCTGATTAAATATCTCATTTAAAATCCCATTCAGCAAAAATTATAAAATTGCCACAAAACTCTTGGGAACCAGATAATGAGATCCTGGCAAGTGACGGATACATTATTGAAGATGTAACTACAATATGTTTCTGGGTAATCTGTTGGTAAAGTTAAAACATACCATGCCTGAGTCCATCTTATGATGCTACTATAAAATACCTGATAATAAGTAATTTGTAATGAACAGAGAATTATTTTTATAGTCCTCAAGGCTGGGAATGCAAGATAGAAGTGCCCACTTTCGTCATTGGCTTTCTTGCTGCATAATTCCAAGGCAGAAGTCAAAAGAGAAAGAACATATTCTCATGTAAGCAAGTACAGTGTAGTTTAAACAATCTTCATCTTTTTTATAGCTTATATTCCTTAGCACTGAGTCCAATGACACAAATACTTTTCCTTTGGATTGGTATGTAAATGCTGATTGAGGATTCTATCTTCAGTACATTCTCATTTGATGTACACTTTATTTATTTTATTTTATGAGTGTGGGTATTTTGTCTGCATGCACAGATATGTGCACCATATGCGTGCCTGGTGCTATGGAGCCCTGGAACTGGATCCAACTAGACAGTTGTGAGCTGCCACGTGGCTGCTGGGAATTTAACCCAGATGCACTAGAGTAGCAGCCAGTGCTTTTAACACCTGAGCCATCTGTCCAGACGTACACTTTTGAACCATAGTGTACTCTCACTCTCAGGGACTACAGCGATTAGAACAAAAATATATCTAGGAAGGCACAGTCCACTATGTGCAGCATCATCCCTGTGCAGGTGAGCCTGCACTGAATAAGAAAGGTAACTGAGCCAATCAGTAAGCAGTGTTCCTCTATGGCCTCTGCTGTAGTTCCTGCCTCCCAGTTCTTGACTTAAATTCCTGCGCTGGCTTCCCTAAATGATGGTCTGTAAGCTGAAATGAGCCCTTTTCTCTCCATGTTGCTCTTTGGTTATAGTATATGAAAATGGCACATAGAGCTTTTGATGTTCTGTTGAAAGTTCTTAGCTGTTAAAAAAATATTCACTGATGTTGGTAAGATATATTCGCTTATATCTTTGTTTATGAATCTATCTAGCTTTGGTAATAAGGTCACAATAGCCTTATAAAATAAGATGAGTATCTTGTCTTTCCCATGGATCTCAAAGAAGTATTCATCATATACACGTTTTGGATGTGTATGACTCTCTCTCGTAATTTTTATTCCTCTTGATTCATCCATATTCTATATGATTATACTTAAATGATGTTCTTAGTAGAGGATCCTTCTAATATTTTAGCTTAAAAATGGGACCAACAAGATGGCACAGAAGACAAAGATCCTTGCCATGCAAGCCTGGTGACCTGAGTGCTATCCCTTGAACCCACATAAAAGTGGAGGGAGAGAGGTGACACAACAAAGTTATCCTCTGACCTCTACACACACACACCATGACATCCATGCCAACACATATACACCATGCTAATATACAATAACAGTAATTTAAGTTATCCTCTGACCTCTACACACACCATAACATCCATGCCAACACATATACACCATGCACATATACAATAACAATAATTTAATTTAAAAAATATTGTTGATTAATATTCCTTTCTTATTCCTCCACATGAAGTTTAGTCATGGCTGGTCAAATGACTAAACTTCACAACACAAACACACATACCAGCACACACACACACACACACACACACACACACACACACACACACTTTACTGAGATTAGCTTGGTTTTATCTAAACATACAGTAAATATAAGAAAATTCAATATTTTAAAAATATAACATACTACTTTCCATTAATCGTATTTATCCATCCATCTGTTCAAGGTTCCAGATGATTTTCTATTGTGTTTATAGTTTTTCTGTAATGATTATGAATAATTAAGACTTCATTACCAAGAAAACTGATTAATTTTATAGATATTTCATCACCCATTTTGGCAAAGTATATTTAATATATTTAATTTTCCAAATATTGGCTTCTGTTTTGGGACAAAATTAAATGTAGAATGTTCATTATATATCTAGAATATTTTAAATGTATTTACAGATTGAATGTCATTTATGTGTCCTATGCACAAGTTCTGTATGCATTACAAATATTTTTCCCAGTCAGTAACTTTTTAATAACATCTCTCAGAAGAAATTACTATGTACAAGAATGTGCATGTGTGTGTGTATGTGTGTCTGTGTGAGTTTTGTACAACTGTTTTGTGTTAAAGAAATTTCTACCTCAGAACCGCACAGACTTTTTCTGCACAAACTTGTGTAGTATCAGTATTTAAGTGTATGATATATTTTCTGCTAATTAGTAATAAGTCTTCTCCAGGCACACAAACAGCTTTCATATGTCTGCTCTTGAATTTGGAAGTTGTGAGAGTTTGGAAGTTTCACCAAACATTCTAAGCTTGTTTCTTCATTTGTAACATATTAGGTATCATATAGCCTAGTCTTGAAGGTTTGTGTTAGGGTTACAGTAAGATAACTCGTTACAGCACTTAGTCTCCTACCAAGAGCTCAGGAAGTTTCAGTTACTAGTAGATATGCGGTTACTTGAGATGAGTTTGTAAAATCTAAGATAAATACATGCAGATGTTCCTAGCATGAAACCAAAATCATTGGGTTAATAAATGCCATTATTTATACACTCTACAATTTAATACTAAATTTTACAAACCACTTTTAAGGAAGCATCTCTCTATATACAGTTTTAAAAGCACCCTTTGAAAGTCATTTTCAGGTCAGTGTGTTTAACAGGCTATTACTTTGCTACATAGTCACTGGTACAGTATTTGTTATTATAAAAAAATTATATGGTGAGGAAACAGTTCAAAGGA
>CABHPR010142319.1:4406-18332 GCA_902168415.1 Peromyscus melanophrys
TCTCTCTCTCTCTCTCTCTCTCTCTCTCTCTCTCTCTCTCTCTCTCTTTCTCTCTCTCCAGATCACTATGCCTGCTGCCATGCTCCCTGCCATGATGATAATTGACTAAACCTCTGAAACTGTAAACAAGCTCCCAGTTAAATGCTTTCTCCTGTAAGAGTTGCCTTGGTCATGGTGTCTCTTCACAGCAACACAGTAACTAAGACATATAAGTACAGGGTATGATACAGGGTCTGATGCAGTACACTGGGTTTCCTTCCCTTATTTCCATATCATTTCCTAAGAATATATGATATGTATTTAGTTCTTCAAAATTGTAACATTCCATATTCTGATTTACAGTAAATGCTTCTCTCTGAATAAATGATTTTTCATGTTCACTATGCTTTATTGCAATACTTTCCATAGTGGCATTATTAATACAATTTACAGAAAAAAATGAATAAATAAGTTAACAGAGAAATGTGTGAATGAAACAAGTAGATGACTAGGTTTTAACTAAGACAGAAATTTCTTGGGATTCTGGAAGTCTCCAATGTGTTCTCAAAAATATGGAATTAGAACTTGGATGGAATAAATCCATGGGACACCTCAGTATAGTCTAAGAAAATACTTGTACAAAATTTGTATGAATGTAGATCTCCAGAAGATAAATTGATTTATAGTTTACATTATATAATGAAAAGGTTCTGTGGTTCCCAAAGTATTAAGAGCCACTGCCACAATCCTGGCTCAAGCCTCATAGTGCACACTTTCTCAGAAAATATCACCAGCACAGTATTCTTCAATGAAGGTCGTGTCTTATTTGCAATGTGAATCCACAACTATTAATTGTCTATAAAAATAGCTGACAGATCAGGATCTGCTTGGGAAATGACATTTATAGATCTTGGAACTTTATTGTATTGCGGAAAGAACTCTCCATTTTGTAAATACGATAATTTTCCATCTATTTATAATCCCTCATTTTCCTTTAAGTGTGAAATACACTCTTCATTTGCTTCATTAGCAACACTTAATATGCTATTTTCCTGCTTTAATTATTTTCTAAGTGTTTTTTTTCCACCATTAAATTTTTTGTAAACACCAGTTTTTATAAAAATGAAATGTTATTAAGCAGGCTTGTCAGACTTGAATACAATACCATACTGGTACAGAATAAGGCTCTGGACATAAACCAACCTGGATTTTCATGATAATTTCACCCTCCCTGTTGAGACTGGCTGAGTCACTATGATCTGCTGGTCTTTAGAAAGTTCCTTAACATCTCTCAACATATCTGTAGAATAGGATTAATAACTGATTTTGAGCAAATGCTCACAGTGTAAGTGAGACTATCAAGTCTAAATCTCGTGGTGATTAGTTCTGCTGCTGCAGAATAGTACTGTGGATGCTGAGAGTCCTCTGTGAAATGTAAAATCCTCAGAGGAGCTGACATTGTTCCCTTTTTCAGTAAGATCATCATGGATTTCTTCAGGAAAGCATTGCTTTCATGCTTTCTAACTAGTTGTGATAAAGCTGATTCTTCTGCCTATTCCAAGAGTGAATTTGAGCCAGCTTTGGTAAACAGTGTTAGAAAGCCTCTGTGAGTTATATTTATGTTGTTTGCAATCAAAAGAACACATCCATTGCCTTAGCCCAAATTCATGTTCCTTCTTTGTCTCTTTGCCTTTTCCATCTCAACGTTACCATTAGCCAATCCCATCATTTAATATTGGTACAATGTTTCATGGTGTACATTTCAAGTTGAGGTATTCATGAACATGGAACAGGAAAACGCATCCTCATTTTTATAATATTTATGTAGTGATTTCTAATTTACAAAGCACGTTCAATGAGAAATTTCTTCATTGTACTTTTCCCCTCTACATACCAGATTTTTCTTATAACCAGCTAACAATTATTGGAAACAGCTCAAGAGGACATGCGTAACAGAAGGATGTGGTTATCATGGATTAAAAGCAGAAAAGTAGTCATTATGTTTAATAATTTTTGAGTGTTCACTAACCACCAAATTCTTCAGACTTATTATTCACACTTCAAGCATTTTCTAAAAGTCACTGTTATTAATCCCGTTCTACATATATGAGCCAAAGGCGAGAAGGGGCCCACCCCAAATCAGTAGATCACCCGGTCACTCAACCAAGGTTATAACAGGGATGGAAACCCAATTTTGCCTAAGTCTAGGACCAAATCATTTCCCCCTGTGTGAAACAGCTGGCCAGTCACAGAAAGAAACACTTCTTGCTCAATGAGCTTCTGAAAGCAACCCCTCAAGTTTGGCAGTCATTTCCAAACTGGATGAAGGTTATGTGTTCCCACCACAGCATCCTTAACCAACACTGACTTCCATCAAGTAGGGTTTGGAGTGCTAAGAACTGAAAATACGAAAAAGCATTGCTCTGTGACCTCAAGCTCTGTGTGTGTGTGTGTGTGTGTGTGTGTGTGTGTGTGTGTGTGTGTGTACATCTGTGGAGCACGTACACTTTGAGAAACATAATCCCGATCAAATGGATAAAGGCATTAGAATGAAAAAGGAAATCATTAAACTGAAGTGATGGGAACTGAAAAGGGTCAGAGGCGGAGGGAAATGGGGATGAACTGGGACTAGCTGAGGCTCCTGTTTTCTTCCCCGCAGGCTGCTGGTACAGATTTGGAAGTCAAAGGTGAGCCACGGATTCCATGCAGACGACTCAGTCTCACATGTGGAAGTGAAATTCCAAGAAAGATCATGCAAAAAAAAATGCTTTGATAGATTTGCAAAGATATTAGCCAGTTACTCTCACTATAGACAAAAAAGATTTTAGGAATCGCATACCTGGCACAGTCTGCAGGTTTCATTCTGTAGATCATGAGGTCACTCTGGTGGGAGGAAACACAAGGAGGCATCATCTCTGTGGCAAGATCTTGTCACTCTCTCCCTACAAACACTTCATTCCTTCATCCACAAAAGACCATTATTATTATTACTAACTCCAAAAGCACAAATAGCGTTTTTAAAAAGTGGTGGAAATGCTCCTCTGAATGCTGCACAAAGCCCCACCAAAATTGCTCCCTGAAAAGAGCGCTCATCAATTCACTCTCTAGGAGATAGTCTGAGTCCGATCCATTAAGTTATCGTCCTGAAGCAGGGAATTTATCATAATTTATTCTAGGATATTCTAAATTTACTCTGTTGATTGCCATTGTGTAAACAATGTCTGCTGTGAGCTGAAGCTGGGTGATTGAGTACTGGAACTGGTCTGCAGTTACCATGAGGCGTTTTGTGGTTGCTATCAGTACAAACTCCAGGGATGTCTAACAAGGGGATCAGTAGTTACAGAAAAAAAAAATGAGGCTATTTTTCTACACAATGTTAATGGGCCACTTACTGGACTGTATCTCTTCAGCCAAGCAACGCTAATGCATAATGTTAAAGAATATTGAGAAGTGGTTTGTGTATTCAACAATACAATCCTCATTTAGAAACACACACACACACACACACACATCAGCAATGGTTAGCATTCTTATAACTCCAGTAGACAGTGTCAAAATTGAAAGAACTCATTTATTCTTAGTTTTACGGTTCCTACTAACAAAAAAAAATAATAAGGACTTATTTGGTATGCACTGAGGATGCTGATCATTTATTAAAATTTGTGACACCTGGCTACTCCTTTCCCTTAGTTATTGTTCTACACACTCACCCCCGTGCTTTCTCAAGCCATATGATCATGGTAGCTATTCTAGTTATTTTTTAACCTTTCACCTTTTAACATAGATATGGAACTGATTTTCTTGAGTCAATTTGAACTTTGAATTTTCCTGTATTTCAGGATAACTGCATCAAAAATCTGGTTTGAATATTTTCCTCTTGCTTTTTTGTTACCTATTCCTCTGCCCCCGGGGGCGGGGGGGAACCAGTTTTGCTTTTGTATTGTATTTTTTTATAGATAGCTCTGAGCCAGTCTAGCTGGCTAACAGGCTGATGTTTTTTCTAGTTGACACCGACAGAAAGATACAAGAAATACTGTTTGTTCCCCTGTTACTCTGCCAACGGACTGACTGATCCAAACTTAGAGTCCTCCTGAAAGCATCCAGAAAGAAACTCTCTTGCCTTCCTGCAGTCTTCAGAAGGTATTCCCGCCAGTAAGAGCACAAGCTAGCCCAGCAACACCGTCCTACGGTACCTAACTCTTCCTTTCCATCAGACATCCCATGTAACCCTTTCATCCCCTCCCACTTTCCTTTTGAGACCTACTGTCACAGTGTCATGGTGACCTAGTTGTCTTCAATCTCTGCAAGCTTTGCTGTTGATGAGGACTTGATTTTTTTTTTGCCCCCACATAATTTTACCTTTTATTTTGTGCTTTCCCACCAAATTTTCTCCTCTGTTTTTGCTCTTTCATAGTGGGGATATATAATGTAAAATATTTTTAATCTCATTGTCACTGCTACAAAAGTTCTTTGTTTCCTTTTCTCTCCATTTCTTCTGATAGAAGACTATCATTAGGAGGGAATGTAGAGTGTTGCAAGCCTACCGAAAAGCAGAGCGGTAGAACTCAAGAATATAATACGGTTAAGTCACCAGAGATGCTGTTGAAAGCCAAATTATGATTGTTCTAATTTTCTACAAGTCCTAATATTTAGGATTATCCCACAATTCAGACATCTTTCTATTCTCTACCTAAATAAATTACATTTATTGAAATTTCTAAAAAAATCTCACAATTATCCTTAGTCTCAAATTTTTAAAAATGTCCTTGATTATTTTTATCTTTTCCACCTCTTCCAATCGTAAACTGATCTATGAGTTCTCCAGGAAGAAAGAAATATCTACAGTTTAAAGCAACTCAAGCAGACTCAGACTTGCACCATCAACACACGTGGTAGTTTTGTTTTGTGAGTGAAGCATTCCCAACGAGTGTGGGTTCATCGGGAATCTGTCTTCTTAACCGTATGTCCCAATAATTTCTTGCTGAAAATTTGACAGACAATTAATTCTGTGCTGTTTTGAGAGATGTTATTTTATTCAATTCATGAAATGAACAGATTGGGGAAAAAGCAAATCCAACACTCTTTCTACTCACCTTATTCTCATCTAGTGTATGAAATCTTTTAAATCATCAGTCAAACCATCTTTGAGCTCATTTACCTGTTTTTAAAAAGTCAGTAATCTGCTTATTAATGCTAATAACATATTCAGATAAGTAACTATTCTCCAAACAACACAAGAATGTAACATAATCATCTTAATTAGTTAGAAAATTTTTAAAAAATTTAAAAAAAATGAAATTGCCTTAAACTCTTTTTTATTTTTATTTTATTTTATAATTTAATTTAATTTTACATATCAGCCACGGATTCCCTTGTTCTCCCACCCACCCCCACCCCCACCCCACCCCCCACCTTCCCCCCAGGCCTTAAACTCTTAAAAAGAGACTAAAAGCAGAAAAAATTATAATAAGATCATTTAAAGTTTCATGGAATTTTTGTATATGTTGTGGAATATATGTGACTATTTGCCACTATATCAGTAAATAAACTTCTCAACCCCTTCCCATTATAGAACAAAAAAAGATGTTAAACTTTGAAATCATCCACTTTGCTCATTATAATAGATATGTATAAATATGAAGTTAATGCAATTTAAATAAGCAAGATATTCAAATATTAGAATAATCATCTACTTGAAATAAAAATTTTCCACCATAGAAGACTTAGGATGGTAATTATTTAGTTGGAGTTTTTGTTGGCACCAGGTAATATTTAAGATAGAGGGTTTTTTTATGAGCATTTTTTCAATGCTATAAATGTGTATTTCCTTTAATTTGTAGACCTTGATATTTAAATGAGAGATGTCATCTTAAATGTAACCTCCAAGCTGATAATTGAGAATTTAGTAATTCATCCTGACATTATAAAGGAGGAGTATTCTATGGTAGATAAATACTTATCGAAGATATAAACAAGACCACAACTAAAATTAAGGGCCAGAGTTGAGGTGTAGTCTAGAAACCTAATATATCAGAAACTTCTTAAAATACATACATACATAAAAGCAATCTAAGTGAAATCACCAAATAGCAGGAGAGACAGAGGCCAAACTGAACATCTCTAAATGAGGTTTCTAGTACCTGGATTGGATTACATCTAACTGAGTTGTTGACCAAAGGGGGCCCTATGGATACTCCCAAACAACCCAGGTTCTTACCAAGGGTTGTTCTCCATAAACTGACAGCAAGGCCCCGTTGCTGAAGACAATACCTACACAGCTCATTGAACATAGGGAAATTGAGCAAGTGCCTACCTAGAGCCTTCACCCCTACATGCTAGAGTCTTTGGTACAAGAAGGTGCTCTGCATACTACCAAAGGGGAAACATAAACGTTAACCCAGTTACAAACCCTTGCATCTATGGTGGTGTCCTGACTGCAAAATGTACTAGTGCAATGGTGGCACAAAGCTGTGGGAGTAGCCAACCAGTATCTGATTTGACTTAACGCCTACTCCATGAGGTGAAACCCATGGTGACCAAGACCCTGAAACTAGATAGCCAAGGGATCTAGGGAAGCAAAATACTACTCTTCTACTAAAGGAACATAGCAATAAAATTACTCCTAATGGCATTCTGTTATACTCATAGATCAGTATATTACTCAGCCGTCATCACAGAAGCTTCCTCCTGCAGCAGATGGAAGCAAAAAACAGAAACCCACAGCCAGACAATATGCAGAGAGTGAGAGACCTTGGAGCACTCAGTCCTAAATGGGATGTCTCCATCAAATCTCTCCCCTCAGGGCTCAGGGAACCCTGTAGAAGAGGAGGCAAAAAAAAGGAGGAAGAGGAAGAGGAGGAGGAAGAGGAGGAGGAGGAGGAGGAGGAGGAGGAGGAGGAGGAGGAGGAGGAGGAGGAGGAGGAGGAGAGCCGGAGGAGGAGGTGGTGAACACCAAGGAAACAAAGCCTTCTGAAGACAGCAGGACTGATGCACATGTGAACTCACAGAGACTGAGCAGCATGCACGGGTCTGTACCACATGGAGTCCTAGAGCTGAAAGGAAAGTGGACACATGCCCCCATCCATAACCCAGAAGCTATCTTCAGTTTATAACCACTTGCAAATGAAAATTTAGTTTTCTTCAATGGAGTCGCACTCAAGCAACGATCTACTCTTAAGCATAGGCTGTGTGCCCAGCAGTAGACAGCCAACAGAAAGAAGGTTCCATGTTTCATAATGTAGTGTTGTGTTTTTTAACCATTTTTATTTTATATATGTGTATATATATATATATATAATTACAACATATATATATATATATACATATATAAAAAAACAGGTCCTTTTCATAGATATTATGGCTTCCATTTTTGTGTTTTTATGGGATTCTTGAGTGTATAAACAAGTGTGTCTCTGTCTCTATATCTGTTTAATGTGCCTTTTCTTGAGTTCTTTTCCTTCTATTTGTCTTGTCTTGTTGTGATTTGTTATTTTTTGTTTATTTTATGCTATTTTCTTTTATTTTATTTTATTATTATCCCTTAGATGCAAGAAAGCAAAAATCAAGATTTTGGAAGACATCACAAGAAAATATTTTTAAGACATAGCCAGACAGAGAAAAATTTAATATATACACAAAATAAGAATCAACATTTTCTTTTCATTGCTATGTTCAAAAACTTGACACTGAAAATGTCCTTAGCCATCATGGTATACAATGACTACACACCAAAAAAAAAGGAAATAGATATGTTTAATATGATTATACAATGTATAATGTGTCAATATATTATGCAGTACCTAATATGTACTATTTTTCTCTTCTTATATGTTGCTAAAATAATTTTGGCTTAAAAAGTAGAATCATGGCATCCCAAATATTAAATGTTCAATGGATAATCAAGTGTGATATATCCTAGAATTGAATGATATTCAGTGAGTTAAAATGGACCACCTAATGATATGTACAATGTGAATGGATTTCAAAAACATTGATCAAAGAAGCCAGCTATATAAAAAAAAAACTATATGTGTGCTTGTATTCATATGGAACCATAAAGGCAAAAGTACCCAAATCAGTGTCTGTCAGATTTAGAAAGAGCAAGGTTGCTGAGTGGTTTTAAAAATCATGGTAAAATAAATATTGGGAATAGAGGCCTTGGTACCTGGATTATAATAGTGGTTGTAAATGGATATACATGTAAATAAATGTACGTCTAAACTAATTGAGTTGAATACTTAAAGTTAGTAGTTTTTCAATGAAAATTTTACCACACTAAAGCTTACTCTAACTATTTTCAAGACATCTTAAAACACAATCCCTCCACAAATTATTTCCCAAACCAAACTTCCCACAGTTAAGTTTTTACAGGTTTCCAGAGACATTCCGAACAGTGCGCACATCATCCCAAGGTCATGTCCATTAAGGCTCTACTGCTGGGTCTTACTGCTGGATCTTCGGCGTAGTCAAGGACCCATCCCCTTGCAGTTAGCATACCCTAATGGTTTTACAGAAGGAGTGCATCTGCTATAAAACATCAAAGATCAAGACAGAGGGGTAAGAAGAGAAGCATGAAGATGGTGGAATAAAAAAAACATCAATACTATTCTTGGCTCTCTGTCTTTTTCCTTTTTTTCCCCCATGTCTGTGTTGTCTCTCTGAGGATCCCAGGATGAGATCACTCTTCACATACGTTCCTACTTACTGGTTGGCCTTGGGTAGGTTTATCTGTCTCTAAGTAATTAGCTGGAATGCTGTGGTAATATTAAGGGATGTCAGACTTGTCGGTCTGAGCAGCATGTGGGAGGTCTTAAAGGGACCTCTATGATGCAGGGGCGCTTTTCATTTCTTTTTATAAGGATTTTTTTTTCCTCTTCAAAAATCAGTCAACCTGCGGTCTGAAATCCAAAATTTCTCTGGGTTTGTCTGGAATGTTACAAAGAGATTTTACCCCACAAAAGGTTTTGACTTTTTTTTCCCCCCTAACATCTTAGAAAAAGACCAACACATGGATGAAATATTGCACTTTGAGACAGACAAGTTTGGCAACACACACAAGCGATTGTTTGAGGCAAACCCCTTTCTCTATGCTCCTTTATACCTTTGTGTTTGTGTCCTGCCTAAGCTCTACAAGTTAGAGCCACTGTTACCTGTTTGGAGAACAGCTTTGAAGAAGTGACTTTAAGCTGGTTGATACCAAGGTGGCGCTTCTGTGCTACATATTTATCCCATCGTCTTTATTGAGTTATATTTCCCCACACCAAATAGCAAAACTCGGACACTCTCCATCTGAGCAGAGCCCTAAACATCAAAAGAATCTTTGGCCTTTGCAGATTAAAGCGTCTTTTGTTGTAGGTTTTTTTTTTTTCAACTCTGATCCCACCTGAGTTTATTGATTAATTTTTATATATAACTACATTTCCCCCTTCCCTTTACTTACTCCAAGCCCTCCCATATAGCCCTCCTTGCTCTGTCTCAAATTCATGGCCTTTTTTTCATTAATCGTAATTGCATGCAATATCTGTATATTCATATATATATATATATATATATATATATATATATATATATATATATATATATTACTAGATATAATCTGCTCTGTCATAGTTTTTGACCAAATAATATATGACTTCTCTGGGTATTTTCCCTTTCTGAGCTTTGAAAACAAAAAAGAAGCTATAAATTAACCTGTTTTTTTTTGTACATTCACCCTTTTGTTCTTTTTGTTTTGTTCTGCTTTTTGAACACGTTCTTTTACTTAGTCCAGGCTGGCTTTCAACTTCTTTTTCTCTGGTCTCAGCAGCCCATGTGCTCAGTTACAGACATGTGTCACCATGCCTGAAATTTTTTAATTAATTAGTTCTCGTATTTTTAATTTTTTTGAGACAAGTTCTCTATATGTGTTCCTATTTGTCCTGGAACTCACTATGTAGACCAGGCTGGACTCCCAAGGGCTGAGATTAAAAGCCTGTACCACCATGCCTGGCCATATTTTAACTTTCTTATTAAATGTTGTCAGTGACTGAGATTTGTGATTTGTTTAATTTTATGAGACAGGATCACAGTATGATCGCCTGACTAGCCTGGAACTTCCTATGTAGACCAGGCTGGCCCTGAGTTTAGGAGATGCCTTCTGCCTCTGTCTCTCAAGTGCTGGGATTAAGGACATATGCTACCACATTCAGCCTCCTAATATTTCCTCTTTTACATTGTAGTACAACTAAATAATACAGAAAGAGTGTTACTATTTTTAATGGTTTTTATTTTCAAGTTTATATGTATTTTTACCCAAGCACTTTGCTACCTTCATTTCCTAAAAATTTGTTTGATTTTTATCACCTTTATGGAAATAATAATTTAAGTAACATAAGTTGCATTTTGGACAGGAAACAGCACATACGGGGGAAATCAATACTATGGCAACCACTTGGGTCTTTTAATTTAATTATATCATAATTTTAAAGAGGAAATTTATAGTTACACTGTCATGCATAGTTTTATGATAAAAATAAGCCATTCAAGTTGCTCATATAATCAACTCAATGTCATTATTAAATTCTAGCATTTGAAATTCAGTGCATCGTTAATATTTGACATGCCTCCTCATCACATTTTAGTAACTATATTAATAAGAAATTAGCTTTCAGTGCATTGTATAATAAGTGTAAATAAATCTTTCTATAGAAATATATATGTAGAGGAAAAGGAGATCTACACTCCTGCCCAGGGTGGCCTGCCCTGGGCCACAAGGAAAAACCATGGATCCTATTATGGTGAGTAAATATATGGTGTGGTATATGAGCGAGAGATAGAATAATTCATGTACTGTGGAGAGAGACAGATCTGAAGAGATGAAGGCAGTGAGGAGTGGGTTAAGGTGGGTAGTTTGCTTACCACCTGCGGCCAAGGTAATGTCTGTGCCTGCGCTGCTGCCAAGGCCCATGTCTGGGTCCATAGCCCTCCTACAGCCACAGTCTATGGTGATGCCTATGGCATCATCACCATCATCCTGTCACCACCAAAGGCCAAGAGGATAGGGTTGCACAGAGTTGCCCATACCCCTCCCTAGCTGTAACACCAGGGAGAATTTGCCCTGCTCCTTACCATCTTCAGCACTCAGGAGAATGGCCCCTGCACCTCACCTGGGCAACACAATAGACCTGGTCCTGGTGCTATAGGTGTGTTGAGAAGGCCTGGAGGGCTTGAAAGCAGGAGAACAGGCCCGTCCCTTGCTCCTTGTGACACAGAGTGAACTAGCCAGTGGTGGTGAGGATGGGGGAGAGTTGGTAGGCCCAGAACCAGTCCTATGAGTTGGCTCACCCTAACACTCGTCCCACCTATGACCTGCGGAGCACATGAAGGGGCGAGGTCTGCAGATCCAAAGTTGCAGGATCTCCACACACAGGGCAGCAGCAGGATATCCAAGAAGAGCCCTTGTGAGGGCCGAGTATCAATAGTGTAGCAAAAACCAGAGGCCTTCAATCAGAGGCCTTGAACCAGACCAATGACTCTTTGCAATGAACACTTGCAAGTAAAGATAAATGGACTAAAGGGTGTGACTCACTGTGTCACATTATAGCTGCCACAATGAAATTTATTTTATTTTTCTTTTTTATTCTTTTCTCTTAAATTTTATTTTAATCTTGGGGGAAGTTTCCAAGGGCAGAGGGTGGATACGAAAGAATGGGGAGATGAATTGGATCAAAACATATGATGTGAAAGCCACAAAGAATAAATAAAAAGTTTAAAGTAAATAAATAAAAGTTAAAATATATATTATTAAAATAAAGGATTGATATCAATTGAGGAAGAAAAAATCCATAAAATGCTATAAGTTGTGCTTTTACCATAATAGGTAAGCCATTATTTTCTCATTCATGACAACCAAAAACATTGTTTTGATTTAAAACAAAAAAGACACATAGTCATTTAGAAGTACAACTTTGAGAAATGTCTCAAGGGTTAAGGGCACTTATTGCTCTTGTCAAGGACCTGAGTTCAGTTCCTATCACCCACATCTGATGGAGTACAACCATCTATAACACCAGCTCCAGAAATTTCAACACCTTCATGGGCACCTGCATGAACACACACACACACACACACACACACACACACACACACACACACACGCACACACGCACACACACGCACACACTAGATATATGAAATATATCGTATATATGAGATAGAGAAATAAATTGAATTAGTCACATATAAAATTTTTTTCAGCATAAGTATCTATTGACTGCTCAATAATTGTTTTGATAACTTTAATTCTGTTTTTTACAAAGATTTCACTTTAGATCATTAAATAAAAATGCAAAACAAGTGCCAGACACACGACTTAGTAGAAAATATTCTCAGTAACTATAAAGATGTCCACCGAAAAATTCTACGGTCAAATAGTAATTTAATCAAAAACACCCAATGGAATCTTCTAATACTGATGGAAATCTAGAAATTAAGTAGCTTCCTTTTGGTTGGGGAGAAGGCCAGAGGAGATGTACACAAGTAATATGTAATGTTTTAATTTACATTTGGTGGCAAAATGTTTGGTACATTAACAAAAACATCTTAAAGAAAGCTATCGTTTGAACTCAAAGCGTTCTTTTCTCCCTTAAATTGCTTTCACTTAATGTTAAGATTTTCTTCTTTTAAGAAGTCAAATGAGGAGCTATTGCAGCTGTGTTTTCTTTGAACATGGGAATGGCTTTTACAGTAGTTATAAGTTTGATTCTATCCAGAGACAGACTCTCCCAAGGGAAGATTTATCAACCAAGTTGATGTCAAGTACAAATATTCACAAATAGTTGCTGAAATAGTTTTCTTTTTTATCAATAGTACAGAATGACATCTGCTCTGCCTTTTACAGCAATGGGCGGAGGATGCATGATTTTAAACCTCATTTCTTTCCCACATGCATCCCTTATTTGCCTTCTGAACTAAATCTCTCTTAATGATTTATTTTTATAATTTTTTAATTATGTGTGTATGTGGTGGGGTACATGCATGTATGTGCAAGTGCTTACAGAGTACGGAAAAGGGTGTCATGTCGGATCCCCTGGAGCTGGAGTTACAATCTGTTGTGGGCTGCCCAACATCGGTATCCACATACATGTTATTATATTTCAGTAATGTGAAGAATATATTATTCTTCGGTAATTAGTAGATACAATTAGCATACTGTAGTAAAAATTTTGACTTTTCTTTTTGCCACAGATAGAAACTATTATGAGATCCACAACTCATCAAAACACAGGGAATAAGGGACTGTGGGGTGTTCAACCCCCAAATGATAACATCTGCAATGCAACCCTACACCTAAGGCTCAGAGACAATTGTTGAAGAGGGGATCCAAAAATTTTAAGAACCATGGGCCCAGGATTTCTGTTGCTAGATAGTGTACCTTAATTATGACAGGGAAAATGCTCCCATGAAATCTCACCAATATGATTGCCTAAGAAGACTTTCATACTGATAAACCCAGCTGACATACCAACATAGACAGGGAGAATCCCACATGGTCTCTCTGATGGCTTTTCTTTATTGTCAACTAAACTATATCTGGAATTAACTAAAAGCCAAAAATGAAGGGACAGATCTGTGAGGGATTTTCGTTTAGTTTGAAGTGAGAAGGTGTGCTTCTAATCTGAATCTTTGCGACGGGAAGACACAACTTTAACCCAGATTTTATTTTTGTTTTTGAGGTGGGAAGACCCATCTCTAATTGGGGTCAGATCTTCTACTGGAAGCCTACACAAGGACATGGAAGAGGGAGCTTTTGCTCTTTGCTTGCTTGCTCTAACCTTGCTAGCAAGTTGATTTCATCACATTAGAGCCTACTTCTTGGGAATTCCAGTGTATACTAAAGACCAGCTGAAACATTGGACTTCATGGACTGAATGACTAGTAGATTCTTGGACCTTCCCTTCGTAGGCAGCC
>CABHPR010142319.1:23332-41991 GCA_902168415.1 Peromyscus melanophrys
AAGACAGTGAAAACATGAAAGAAGTCAGCCATCTACAACCCAAGAAGAGGGGGCCCAGTGACATCTTAAACCAGGACTTCTAGCTTCTAGAACTGTAAAAAGATACATTTCCATTGCATAAGCCACCCAGCCCAAGGTGATAGACTGAAGCATGTTTGGCAAGCTATCCCATCCCTTTAACATCTAATGTCTTCAGTTGCCCAAGGTAGCCAAGATTTGTTGTACCCGTGGGTCTCACAGTAGCCCCTCCAACTCCCCATATACCTGAATGAGGGCTGGTTACTAAGTAAAGGCAGAAAGTGAATCAAGACTATGAAGCTATCATGCGGGAGATAAAGGGTGAGATAAAAATAGGAAACAAGTGTTGGAAAAATAATTCATCCTAAGAAATCAACCCTGTGCCAGAGGAGATGGTGTTTACATAGTTCTTGAGAGATGAAAGGGTGTTCTGCTTATTAATGAGAAGGGTAAAGAAAAGGTTTCCTTAATTCACCATTTTCCTTGTGTCAGATACTCTACTAAGTTGAATGCACCATATGATTTATGGAATACCATCCCCTTAATAACCCTAGGGGAGACGTATTAGTATTATCTGCAACATATTGATGAAGAACTGCAATCCCAGGAGGTTAGATAACTTGTGCAAAGTCCCCCAAATCTGGTGTGATATCAGCCCCAATTTGCTTTCTTCAAGATTCTAAACTTGTTACCTCGAGGTTTGGTTCAAAGAGAAATCAGTCAATGAAATATAACGCCTGGCCAATACGATGGACTACCAGCCTTATGCAGGCATATCTACCCATCTAGAATAGAGAACAGAAACAAGAACAAAAGTCAAACTCAAACAAAAGACTAAAAGAAGTTCAGGCAAGAAAAAAACAGTCAACAACAACTTTACACTATTTTTCAGTTCTGAGTATTCAAGCCCTAATTGTTCAATAATTGCTTTTGCTATCCTGTGGTTTCTTTCAAACCAATGTTGATGAAGTACATTTTGTGTGTGTGAGAATTCGATTTTGGAAGATGTTTATGAATTCAAAGACTTTATTGGGGACTAAAAGTCCCTTCCCTAGACACTGCACTTGTAGAGTTCATAAATCAAATGGCTGAATGTCTCTTACATCTTCCAGATGCAGCTAGAAATATTGTCTGTTGGCACAATAACAAAAATGAAGAAGGAACTTTAAAGATATATCCAAGTTTTAAATGGCATCTCTAAAAATATTGAGCACATGAGTTTGGAGTAGGTCTAAAAACTAGAGCTTTATTGAGGTCTGGTAGCACTGTCAGGAAACAACAAAACAGAACAAACAAACAAAAACAAGAAAACCAACAAAAAAGAAACAAACTTAGAACTTCAGTATTGCATTCTCCTTTCTTTCTCCTGAGATATAATTTGAAACTATAATGGTGTTAAGTATTTTCAATTGTCTCACTTTACTGCATGTTTCAATTTTAAAGGAATGCTTTTGGGAATAATTATTAGCCATGCATTTAATATTGACTATAAAGTCCCACTGAAATTATTTTTCCTTCTCTGCTCATTAAAATGTGTTGCTACAAAGAAATTTGCATGTGTTGTGCTGATTCCAATTGTGAATAAATTTTGTAACCTTGACTTTTTTTTAATATTTATTATCTTTATTTGTGTGTGTGTGTGTGTGTGTGTGTGTGTGTGTGTGTGTGTGTGTGTGAATATAAGTGCATGTGCTTGTGGAGGCCAGAAGACAAATCCTGGAGCTAAAATAACATGTCATTGTGAGCTGCTTAACATGGGTGCTGGGAACTCAGGTCCCCTGCAAGACTGGCAAGTGGTGATCCATCTCCCCAGCCCCAATCTGGACATTTTAACGTTATTAAAATGTATGTAGCTGACTACCAATTATCATTATGATAGTCTGCTTCAGCTCTTAGCTCTTTGCTTGTTCCTATGACATTCAAACGAGCTATTATAATCCTAATAGGGTTATATGTTGATGCTGTCATGACCAGTCATTAAGCAGGATAACTTTAGTAACTTACATATTAATTATAGTTATTAGTAATTTGTAAAATATTTTTAATGCTCTGGATTAAACACATGATCTTGAGAATGTCAGGCAAGGAGTCTACTCCTGAGCTATAACCCAGCCAAGAAATAACCATCTTTGTGGGGAAAAAAAGTAAATATAAGTAACAAAATATCAGCTTTTTGCTCCTGATTTCAAAACATTTCTCACATCATCCTTTTAGTACACCTGATGGAAAAAGTTCATCTCATTATTATTCTGAGGGAAACTTTGCACAGTTTACTGGAAAATAATTCAAACAGGGAAGAGTATGTCTACCCTCACTACAGCTATAGTCAGAAATACCCTTTGTAGCCCACACTAAAGTGAAATGTCACAGAAAGTTTATTTTGATCAAGCCCAAAAATCTATTCTCATCTTTGAAGGGAAAGAGGAGGGAGAAGTCCCTGGATTCCAAAAAGGCATAAACTACTGATGACTCATAAGCCAAGCAAACAAGTTGATATCAGTCTTCTTCATGTTAAAAAAAAAAACACTAAATGATTTGCCAAAAATGTAGTGTTTACTTCTAACATACATCAAACGCCTCAGTGCTAAGAAATAGTCCAGAACACATATAGTTTGCTATTCCAGTGTACAATTGCCTATTAAAAGTATTGTTTAATTCTCCTTTAAACTTGTAAAAAAAATAGATAAAAGTTGGTGCTATGATTCAATAATTGCAAAACTGCTTTTGACATCCCCAAACTATTGGTCTTGGTGGAGCTTATTGGTTTTCTTACAACTGTTGACAGTAGTAGCAAAGACATGGTTGCTTTTTATGTAATCTTTTAACTTCACTGACAATTATCTCTCTACTTTATCCAGGCCATAAATATGTATTGACACTTACTTCAGTGCCAATAAAATCATAGTGAGCATCACAAAAAAACTAGAATAAAGAGCTCTGTTGTGTGAAGATGTTTCACATAAGCTGAGGAGAGGAACGTGTGCCATTTGCTTTTCCTGAAGACTGTCGAGGTGATTTTCGTATTGCCGGTGCCAGCTCTGGGGGGCTTCCAGGATAATTGGGTGCCACTAAGTAGAGAAGAGCAGGATACAAGTTTTGAAAGGTATGAAAGCAAAAACTATTTAGCTAGAAATTAAGGATTGCCATAAATAACAACCCTGGCCTGCTTACAAATCCTGCAGAACTGTTGGCCAAGGAAGACAGCTTCTGTATCAAATGTAAACAAAATAATAATCATAAAGTGCGGACAATATACCTAAACACACAATATCAATCCCTTACAAATAAAAGGCCAATAAATCTTAAACTGCCCCAAGTGCCTTGTGGACCCACCAAGCATGAGAAATATGTATACTTATTTTAATGTGAATACTACCAATCAGAATAAGGCCGATAGACCCAATGCTAATAGCAACCCTGACATTCATGTGATTCAGGAAAGATTCTTCAGGCTCTGAGTCTTATCCAGAGAATAGAGATCATGGTATTTACTCCAATGTTTTAAAGTTGTTTAAGAACAATTAAGTAATACAAAGGAAATATCAACAGCAAAGAGCATTGCATGAAAACAAAGTTTATAAACATATGTACCTGTATTATTACATGAAATTTGGAAGCAATACTTAGACTAGTCCTTTTTTCATATACATACCTCCCACACATCTACATCTCCCCTTCCTCCCCTTTTCCCTCCCTCTCTTTTTCCTTCTCTCCCTCCTTCCCCTCCCTCTTTTGAAGACAGAGATCTTGTATCTGGCCTTGTTGGAGGGTACACAGTGGTAGTTTGAAGGAGAAATGTCCCCATAGTCTCTGACATTTAAATATTTGTTCCATAGTTGGTGGTCCTATTTGGGGAGGTTTAGGGGGCATGATCTTGCTGGAGGGAGTATATGACTAGGGACAGACTTTAAGAGGTTAAGGACTCACTCAACTTCTACTTTTCTGTCTCTAGTGCATGTGGTTCAAGATGTGAACGCTCAGCTTCCCCTTTCTGCCAACATGCCTCCCCCTACCTACTATCATGGATGGTTAGCCCTCTGAACCATAAACTAAAACGAACTCTTCCTTAAGTTTACTTTAGTCTTGGTGTTTTACCACAGCAACTGAAAAGTAACTAAACACAGTTCTTCCTTTGACCCCAAGAAGTCTCCTACAACAGATCTGCTATCAAAATGAAACTTAGTTATCCTTTCATCCAACTCCTGAACACCCAATGTGGACATCTTCCAAGATTCTGGGTTGGCCATTTTAATCAATTCTGATTCTCTCAAGAAGCACCACCAAGTTCCTAAATCACACCAGGCTGTTTATCCTAAAGTCAACAATTTTTTAAGTCAGATGTGGCATTACAGATATGCAATTCCAGCTACTCGGGATGGAGAGGTGAGCGGGTCATGAGTTCAAGGCCAGACTGGACAACTTAGTGAGACTTAATCTCAGGGAGAGAAATGTCAAAAATTCACAAAAGTTTGTGTGCTATCTACTTCTTTGAAGCCAAAGAAAGAAGGGGTTGGCTTTAGCCACAGTTTGGTGATTTATGAACTAGGGAGTATAAAAGATTATGAGAGGAACATATGACTCCCTTTACTGTTATGCAAATATTTTCAAAAATATTATATACTCACCTTGTAACATATTAGGCAAGAAATTATTTGAACAAAGTACTATTGCTATTCTGAATTAGAGAACTCTTCAAATAATTTTAAAAATCTTATTGAAAGGGTGAAAAGTGGCATTATATCATCTGCCAACTGTGGCTGAAAACACTAATCCAGCACTCTGAGGTTGAAGGAATAGGACTTCCAATTGAAAGCCAGTATGGCTTACATCATGAGACTGTCACAAATAAGAAAAAAGCATAACAATCAAAAACTAATTTGATAGGAGGTAAATGTGTACATTATCATTACAGAATAGTCTTTGTTAAAATGAGTCACCTGCTTTTAAACAATTAAGGATCTCAACAGTGGGGATTTTCTAAACACTGTCTGTTTTCTACTTTGCTTCTCTTTACATTCAAATTTCAACTAAATGCATTAAAAAAATAGACGTGCATCATTTGGATCCAGGTATCAGAGATTTTATGGCGAGCCATGTAATCGCAGTGATGCTAATTTTCTTCCTCTAAACAACTGTTTTCCCACTTCCCTAAATGACACCGTCACAGACGAGCTCATCAGCTGCGTGGCTGTGACAGGAGACACTGTGCAGCATGATGTGTTCCGCCACATCTGCTTGGTCTCTCCCATATTTAACTAAGCTTTCATCTCCGAAGTACAAAGATAATGATTTCCAGCAGTCACTGGAAGGAGCGAGATCATTGGAAGATGCAGCATGTTAGAGATTTTCCTGACTTTCAGACAGTAAGAAAAAGTGAAAATCTCCCCCCCCCCAAAGAAAGATTTGTGAGGTTCTACAGGAAAAAAAAAAATGCGTTTTACAGTTCAATTTTTGTCTTAGAGAATAAGAAGTCTAGTATATGTCAGAAAATCCAACAGGGACAGGAAAATGCTATTAAGTAAGTAATCCTAGTGGTGTGGGATTGAACACACAGACGGGGGAGGCAAAGCTGTTCCGAAACCATGAAGAGTTTGTAGTGGGAACTGGGTTCTAGCTTTGGTAAAGAAGTGTGCGCATGCATTGGTAAACAAGAAAGCATGAATTAGAACCGACAGTGTACACCAGCTTCAACAGTCTCCCGGCAATGCTAATCTTTCATTAAAATTTTGCAGGTGATTTGTGTTGTTACTGTGATTCAGATATTCAGAATTTACCTGATTTTTTTTTCACTTGTTTCTGGATGATTAACTATGCAAAGATGAAAAGGGAAGCATTAGTAGGTCATTTATCTGTTTGTGATAAAGAAATACGTTCTATGTGACTAAAACAAACAAAAAATCCCATATCCAAATGAAATATAACTTCCAGAATAAGAATTTTTTCTCTTAGTTAAGACACTCCCCCAGACTGCTTATAAACCCAGCATGGAATTACTCTCATGTTCAACTTACATGAGTAACGGCAACTGCCTCATGACGCAGAATTTCTCAGTTCAAACAGAGCTGCCTAACCACAGCCACACATAGGCAACATCCGAGACATCACTGCTGCCTGGAGAAACCAATCAAGCAATCACAGGTATATTTGACACGGAGGCAGAATCTTGACACACTTCAGACTTTTGGCAGAAGGAGTGATTTCCTTGCATATGTGGTGAGTGTCTGGGGTGAGTGTCTGGAGTCTGTGCTGAGTGTAAGAAAACTTGCAAATTCATTCCTTAGGGTTTATAATCTTATGCTTATAGCTTTGTTTTTATTAAATCAATCTCCTACTCTTCCAGCGTATTTGGATAATCACACAAGCCAGTCGAAAGTTCATGGTAATTTTTCACTTTCCATTTGGTTCACTAGCCTACATCTTCATGACACAATTTCATGTGTGTTCACAAGCACTGTCCATGTTCCCAGTGAATTCCAATATGAGTAAGTCAGACTTGTCCTTACTATCGGCTAGAGAGATAAGAACACTGGCTATGATCCATGGAACATGTCGTATATGATGTTTCTTGAATGAGACGAAAGAAATATAAGCAATTTTATTGGGCCAAGAAATATAAGCAATTTTATTGGGCCGACATTGCAAATCAATGGAAAGACTAATAGTACCAAATGGGGATGGAATTTATTAAAAGCGTGACATCCTGTGACCAGTGAGATGGTTCAGTGGGCAAAGATGCCTGCAGTTAAGCCTGACAATCTGAGTAAAATCCAGGATCCCCTCAGTGGAAGGAAAGAGCGAGCTCCTACAACTTGTCCTCTGACCTCCACATGTGGTCTAGCGTGCACACGCCTGTGTGCATATACACAAAATAAATAGATAAGTAAGTGCAATAAAAATATTTTTTAAATAGAATTGTGAAGTTTGGGCTAAGCTTTGGAGCAGAGCTTCTTTGCCTGCGTTATGATTGCTAAATCAGAATGAAGTAGCCACTCTTCCAGGAACCTTTCTGTGACTCTCTCTGTAGTCTGGGTCCTAGATCCACTCTTATTAGCCCCCTGTATCATCAGATTCCCTTCTGGGTGGCTCCAGAATGCAGCACCAAATCACAGTACCTCTCACTACAAGAGTGCATACAGCTCAAGGCCATTATTTGTTTTTGCATCCCTTTTGCCATCACAGGATGGATGCTCAGAATCAGGCATATCACTGAATAACATTAAGATGTAAACAGGACTTCACCTTAGAAGACAGGCTGTGTGTGGAAATCTGCTTGCAGAATTTAAAATGCATTATTTCCCCCAAAATATATAACATCAGAAAAATAGATGGGCCCCGGGTAGACCTTCTTCCCACTGGGTACTCCCAAGAGGGCTGCTCTCCTTGGCACTGATACCACCCTTCACACATTCCTCCCAGTCAGGATGCCCCTCATGCTGCCAATTCTTCTCTTAGATGGACTTTTAATCTACTGTATGATTTGTGTTATATGTTCAACTCCCCTTGCTAGAATGTAAGTTCATGCAGATCAGAATGTGTGAACATTCTACTAGAAAAATGTAGCCCAAGCACAGAACACAAAAAACAATACATAAGTATTTATTTAATTACTGAATAATTAACTAGATTTCAAGTGCTTCCTAAGAGAAAAAGGGCTATAGACAACATCAGATAGTAAAATAAAACCAAAGTCATTCAGTAAAGTCAATAAACTAATTTCAGTTCAGTAGAAGTTGACATAGTTAGGAACAAGTTGAGGTGAGAGGAACCAAAGAAGAAGCTTCTGGATGCAATAAACAAAGATCATTGATAACTGCAGTGCAGTTTCTACAACGGTGAGCGAGCAAGTCAGATAACAAGTGGTTGGAGGGATGTCACTACGAAGGCGGGATTGCATCCAGAACAGGGCTGGCTCCCTTCTGAGGAATTCAGTAGCCCAATAACACAGACTGAAAAAAGAGGCATTAAGTAGAAGGAAGGAGGAGAAAAATATATAAATTATTTTAAAAGAAGGGGAAATGGTCATTCGGCGGGATGCGGGGGGGAAAAATATGCTAAAGGAGACATGCGGCTGGAGAGGAGATGCCGTGGGTAAAGTGCCTGCCTTGCCACTACCATGAGGACCTGAAGTCAAACCTCCAGCCCCTCCTCAAGCCAGGCACGGTAGTGTGCTGTGATCTCTGTATTTCTCTGGTGAGCTTGGAGGTAGAGACAAGAGAATCCCTAGCAGCTTATGGGCCAGCTGGCCTGTTGTGCACAGCTCCCAAGTCACAGAGACCCTGTGTCAAACAGCGGGGAAGGATCAGGATTAAGGTTGTCCTCCGACCTACACATGAGCATCTGGTAACAACAGTACGTTTAAGTTTAACAGTTTCAACTAGTCCTCAAATTCATTTCTCTAAAACAATAAGAAATAGAAGGCAAGGGCTGGAGAGATGGCTCAGAGGTTAAGAGCACTGACTACTCTTCCAGAGGTCCTGAGTTCAATTCCCAGAAACCACATGGTGGCTCACAACCATCTGTAAAGAGATCTGGTGCCCTCTTCTGGCCTGCAGTCATACATGCTGTATACATAATAAATAAATAAATAAAAGAAAGAAAGAAAGAAAGAAAGAAATAGAAGGCAAGTGCCACATCGATGAGTGATCTAGAAGGAAAGAGCACAAAGGAACTCCTGTTGCGCATGCCCATGTACTCTGCTCTGTCCATGTGCCAATGTTATCAGTATTTACCTTGAGCCTGGATCCCAATCCACTTCAGTCAGCAATTCTCAACCTGTGGGTTGCAACTCCTTTGGTAAGCCTCTATCTCCAAAAATATGCATTATAAATCATAACAGTAGCTAAATTGCAGGTATGAAGTAGCAAAGAAAATAATTTTATGGGTTGGGGGCCACCACAAACACGAAGAACCATATTAAAGGGTCGCAGCGTTAGGAAGGTTGAGAAGCACAGATCTAACTACTTCTCCTTTGCAGGGGTGCTGAATGAACGCCAGCATATTCACCTGTACAAAATACATATGGATCAGGTGTCAGGTGCAGTGTCTCATGTCCATAAACCCAGCACTCCATAAGCAAGAAGACCCCCAATGTGGAGGTCAGCCACTGCTACATCACAAGACTCTGTCTCAAAATAATAGATTCTTGTAAGCTTTTTACTGTGGATTCATCACTGTCATGGTCAGTGGAGCTTGTAGCTGAAGTTTTCCTGGTCCCACCCAGCTCCTGCGGTCCCGAAGTCCTGTAGTCCTGTAGCTGCTCAGACCCAAATGAACACACAGAGGCTTAATATTAATTAAAACTGTTCAGCCACTAGCTCAAGCTAAGTACTGACTAGCTCTTACACTTAAACTCAGCCCGTTTCTGTTAATCTATATGTCGCCACATTTTCCATGGCTTTACCTGTGTGGCATTACATGCTGCTCCCTGGACAGCTGGCTGGCATCTCCTGACTCAGCCTTCTTCTTCCCAGAATTCTCCTTGTCTGCTTATCCTGCCTATACTTCCTGCCTGACTACTGGCCAATGAGCATTTTATTTATCAACCAATCGGAGCAACACATTCACAGCACACAGAACATCCCACAGCAGGAGCTGTAACTAGAGAAAATCCCCCACTGGAGAAGAGAAACAATAAAGAGAAAATAAAAGTCCAACATGTAAAATTTCAGCCAACGACACAAGTTTAGGGAAAGAAGAAGTTGGTAGCGAGAACTCGGAGGGGTCTGAGAACTTCCCATGTGTGCAAGCTGAGAAGTTAACCTGAGAGTTTTCATGGATGCCAACTGAAGACACAATGCTCCCTGGTCAATGCCAAAGGACTTCTGTACTTTCAGCAAGAGGCATCAAAGTACACAGCTGCACTGTTCCCAAGGCTGCACCGCTGCAAACCTTACCGCATGCAGAAGGCCACGTGGTAAGGTTTGCATGGTATGAACCCTAAGTTCTAGGGAACCCAAATTCTTATTTACACCTATGAACAAATTCTGGTTCCTGTAACCCCTCTCCACCCTCTCTAATCTTGCCCCACCCCTGTTACACCCATCTCCTCATTACAACTCCTTTTCGCATGCGCATGCCTTTGTGTTGTTATTTTTGTTTTGTTTAGACTGTGAGCCTGTCTGATTGTCCCACCAGAGGGAGACATTATCTTTTTTTTTATTGGAAATAAATCCATTTGCTCTGAGAGGTAACACATTTTCTCAGGCATGTAGTACCAGCGACAAAAGATCACAAGATTAAGGCCTGACTAGGCTGGTTAGAGTTTGTTTCAAAATTGAAAGTAAAAAGGGAATGGGGGAAGGAAGTGAGAAGGCTCACTAGGTAAAGATCCTTGTCATCAAGACTGGTGACCTAAGATCAATACTTGGGACCCACATGGTGTGAGGACGGAATGGTCTCCCACAAGTTGTCCTCGGATCTCCACAAGTGTCCCATGGCGCGCGCACACACACACACACACACACACAAATAAATAGGGATATAGCTCTGTAATAGAGTTCTTGCCCTGCATGCATGAGGCCCTAGGTTCAATCTCTAATGAAATCTAGGTGATGTTTCAGTTTGCAGGCATACTTTCCATGGGATTGTTAGCAAGATAGGGAATGACTGAATGCAATGTGAGATGCTAGATGGTTTTTGTTTTTTGTTTTTTTTTTTTTTTTTTTTTTTTTTTTTTTTTTGTTTTTTTGAGACAGGGTTTCTCTGTGTAGCTTTGCGCCTTTCCTGGAGCTCACTTGGTAGCCCAGGCTGGCCTCGAACTCACAGAGATCCGCCTGCCTCTGCCTCCCGAGTACTGGGATTAAAGGCGTGCGCCACCAACGCCCGGTGCTAGATGGTTTTACTCCGATCTGCAGTCCCTGAAAGTGCTGCTCTCTACTACACGCTTGGCTTACCCATCGTTCTTACTGTCTGAAAGTTTACCTAGTCCCTTAGTATGTCAACCTAGAAGGCGGGCTCAACTAGGGAACCCTTTGTCAGGCTCCTGTTCTCAATCAGAAGTCCTGCTTGCTCACTCTCACCCTTGTGCACACAATGACGGACCCCCTCACTTCCTGTGCACCCACACTTAGAGAGTGGGAAAAAGGAGTCACAGTACTGGTGTTGCCTTTGTGGTTCTGGCATACCCCAAGATCCAGAACCAAGTCCCATTACTGCTTTAGGGCCTCTATGTCTTAAAGAGATATCTCTCAGCTTTTGTCTAGTACAGAGAAATGCTCCAAAATATCTGCTCCCCCAACTCCCTTCAGTTCTATGCTTCCTAAAATTGATATTTCATTTGTCCATTTTATGATCAAACTTACTTCATTGCAATAGCTACTTATACACTTTTGATTGAAGCTTGTCTAATAGGCAGAAGCAGAATTCTGTAGGAATTATCTTTTAAAAAGGGCCACCATGTTTTCAAATCCTCTTCACCTCTCTTCCAATTTATCTTAATTAAAATACATCTGAAATCTTTGTAAAATTATTTTACACTTTCTTTGAGATAAGGAAGTTATTTTTCAGTGGTGCGATACACTCAAAAGTAGCTCTGCTTAGTGTCTAGTGATCGTGGCACCTTGATAAAACATATGTCAAATGCTAACTCGCACAGAAGCCACAGATCCCTCTGTCTAAATATTATTCATCATGAGAGCTGTTTTAGCAGAGCTTTGGAAAACAATAATGGATGAGGTCCTTTTGCCATAGGTTACATGCTTTGTTACTGCACTGTGATAGTGTGGTGGAGCGGAATGTTTTTGTTTGTTTACTTATTTTTCATTTTGCTCACTTACGTGTCAGATGATAAACTGAGGTTTCAAGCCTGAAGATCGGTTTTAGCAGTAAAGTTCTTAGCATGTAATGGAGATGCTCACAGAAAATCTATTCAGAGTGCCCACAGTGTTCAGCTAATTTACAAGGGAATGAAACATGGTTAATCTAGGAAGCCTCTTTCTCTCAACTCTTAGCTCCCTTATCACTCATAAGGGGGCATGTGTGCCTCTGACTGCCCCCTCCTCTCTCTCTCTCTCTGTGTGTGTGTGTGTGTGTGTGTGTGTGTGTGAACTTGTTTACCTCCCTTGGTCCATGCCTCTCTGGCATGGAAATGTCCTAGCAGAAAGTGTTCCTTCTCCTGTAGTCAAGGAGGCTTCTAGGGCAGTTGCTCTGTTTCCCTTATGTTGTTCATGAGTGTGGTCCCAATGCATCAGCTCAGCCTCCTCAGTGAACACCTCTTGTTCTGGTCCTGTGTCTTCCTTGCTTCACTGTGAAGCAAGATCCTAAGGCATGCAATGGGTGCCCATGCATGTGTACACCTTAAGCCTTAAGGTCCTTGGAACCAACTTGGAATAATTGTCTGCTAATAAGTTCTGCTTTCTTTTTCTGACCCTGAAAACACTAGATCAGAAGGTCAGTAGTTTCATAAATGTGCACTGGAGCGACTGTGTGAAAATGAGATGAGCTCATCATGAAGCTTTCTGTCCAGTAACAGACACCCCCCATCTTTTCGCTCCCCCCCCACTTTTCCCTCTGTGCCTGAATTTCTGGACTGCACCCCTAAAAATATGTTGTTAGCACATACGCTGGAGCCCAGAACTCTGTTTCTAGGGAATTGGCTAAGACAGACTAATATCAGCAATATTAACAAGTATTTATTGCTGAAATAGTGCTAAGTTTGTGGGCCTTGGTCAATACATTAGCAATGCTGATTAAAGACTTGTGTTTAACAAAATATATTTTGATAAAGACAATTATCTCATTGAAGTTCAAGATAGAAACAATAGCAAGGATTTAGTGAGAATCTACTGTCTGCCAAATGCTGTGATAAGTTCTTGCAAGGGTTATCTCTTATATTTTCCCCAGTAGTTCACTGTTATGAATCCAGTTTTTACACAGAGATGGACTGAAATTGCTAGTAGGTGAAGTTCACAAATGATCATAGGTAAGTCTGTGTCAGAACTATCAGACCAAGATCCAATTCCAGAAACTGCATCTCCCTCCCCCAACCCTCTGCTTCAAGTCTCCAGCTCAGATTGGCCTCAGGCTCCCGCCCCACGGCCGTTCGATCCCGTTTTCTGCACCTCCTGCTAACATTCCTTGTATGTACTACCACATCTAGTTTATACAGCGCTGTGGATCAGACCCCGGGCTGTGTGGGGGAGAGACGAAGTCTACAACTGAGCTACTTCCCCAGCCAAGCACTTGCGTTCTAAGCACAAGTTGTACTACATTACACATCGTGTTTCCCCCGGCGCTTCTATTGTATTCAGTGTTGTTCTGGATGTTATTTCCCACCACCATAGAAAGATCACAGAAGCGTATCATTTTCAGTAACTTCTCCCTAAAAGAGATTCTTCTTAGGACACTTCCTTGTGTCTGTAATAGTGACTTACCTGTTTCGGTGAAAAGCACCCTGACAAAAATCAGCTTAGGGAAGAAAGAGTTGAATTTGCCTAATAGTTGGGAGGCAGATTCCATCGCAGATGGGAAGACACTGTACTCAGGAAGCAGAGTGATTACAGTTCATGTACATGTAGGTAGTACAGAGAGTGGGTCCAGCCTATACACCCTCAAAACCCTCCCCGGATGACACGATTCCACTAGCGAGGCTCCACCTCCTAAAGGTTCCATAACCTTCTCCCACAGCGCCACCAACTGGGGACCAAGTGTTCAAACTCCGGAGCCTATGGGGGGGGGAGTTCCACATTCAAACCATCTCAAAGACTGTGTCCTTGCTTAGTACTGCTTTCTTTGTGGTGTGAACACTTGGTGTGGACAGTGTCATCCTCACCCAAAGCGCTGAAGAAAGTCTATAGCAGTGTCTGTGCAGAGCGCAGAAACGGAAGGAAGAAGCAGCAGGATCTTTAAAACAATTGTGCAGCACTGAAACTTCAATCATAAACGCGCAAGGAGTATCTACATCCTGCCTGTGATTTTTTTTTAAGTTTTAAAAATTCGATTTAAAAAGCAAATAGCAAAGAAAACACACACAAAAAAATGATATGTGCTGTTACTAGACTTGAAAAGATCTTTGTTAATTCTGTTAGGTTTTTGTTTTGTTGTTGTTGTCGTTGTTTTATCAAAATCAATGAACTGATGTTTTCCTGAAGGGTGAAAACCAGTAAATGGTTTAAAGCAATGTCTTGTTCAAATATCTTTACACTCTTACCCCTAAATAATGTAGTTCATTAGCTTATCTAGGGTATCTACCCTGGTTTTCTATCCCATCAATTCATTAAAATAAATCTTTTAAAGTATTATCAAATTAAACAAACAATTTGAGGACTAGAGACACAGCCGGGCAGTTGAGAGTGTATACTTGTCTTGCAGAGAATATGGGCTCTGTTCCCAGCACCTATATTGGGTCTCTCACAACTTCCTGTGACTCCAGCTCCAGGGACCCTGAAAGTCTCTTTTGGCCTCCAAAGGCACCAGAAACCCACACACATGCACATATACATACACATACACGTAGTTTTTTAAATTAATTTGTCTCAATAATGGAGTCATGTCGACTTTGCTTTATGCTTTGTTTTATTTCCAAGCATAATTTAAAAGGATATTATGTAGCGACTGGAGTAATTGCTCAGTGGTTAAGAGCACTGGCTGCTCTTCCAGAGGACACTGGTTCTATTCTCAGCACCTACATGGCAGCTCACAACCATCTGTAACTCCAGCTCAAGGGAATCCAACGTCCTCTTCTGACCTCCACAAGCACTGTGCATACGTGGTGGCCAGAGACACATGCAAGGACAGCACGTACACATTCATAAAATAATAAATGATAAATTTTAAAAATAAAAGGATATAATATTGAACAAGTGCCCCTAAATCAGAAATTAATTATATTTAAATAACAGGTTAGGAAATATTCTTGGAATTCATTTGATCAAAAAAATGGATTCTAAATGTAGAGTTATCCACGGAGGATGGGGTGGAAGCATAAAGCAGTAGTCACATCATGGTGACAGAAAAAAAAAGCAGAGCTTAGAGAGGGAGTAGGGCTGGCCTATAACCCTTAAAGGCCCATGCCCAGTGACCTACGTCTGCAAGCCATGCTTCATACCCCAAAGATTCCACTATCCCTCCAAACAATGCCATCTTGTGGGGACAGAGTATTCAAACACTCACAGTTGAGATTCAAACTCTAATGACATAGAGATGCATAAGATATAGATGACACCTCTCCTCACGGATGTCCAGTGACCAGATAAGATTGGTTCTGTCATGTCATCCTTGGATCTCCATCCCAGGCCCCATTTGTTTGCAAGTCTGTGTATGCCTGTGATAGTAATGCTACATGAACTTTGCCAACTGTTTACGGGAGCATATTAATTCTACACATTTTTCTGTTCCTATCAGAGATATGATCCAATAAGTATATTGTAGTCTAAACCTCACAGATGACAAAATGAAGTAGAGGAAATACACAGAAACAAAAAAACATTTCCAAGTGACGATAAATCAACAACACGTATTCACAAATATTCAGGTCTAATATCCACATTTGTATTTTGCATATCATGCTTGAAACTATGTCATGTTTCATGTATGTCATGAAATGACATACATGAAATGTCATGACATATATGTCATGATAGTTTAAATATTATCATGTCAACTTCATTTCACATTATTCTCCAAGAGCCCTTTACAGTCCACAAGGACAGCTTTCCCTAGTATATCATTTTATTTCACCCTAATATTTCTTCCACGCCTTTTCTTCTGTCTGGAATGTTCTTCATTTTCTCTGGTGACATGTATTTGTTCTTTACAACAATCTCAACCTTCAGATAGTCAGTGAAACTTCACTTCATAAAATTGATTCAAAAATCCGTTTAAAAATATTTTAGAAGAGTCTGTAGACAGAAGACAAAGTAATTTAATCTAGAATACTCTCAAAGATCCAGCTACCAATTATTCAAATGTAATAGACTTGCGTAAAAGCCAACTCTATATACACTCATGTTATATATAGATTCTCTTAATTGCCCTCAGACAGTGATAGAAGAAATATCTTATCCACACGTGAACATGAATACACGCATACACAGCATATTTGTGTTAACTAAAAGGATAAAATTTCTGTTGCTATATTTGCTAATATTTTGTAAACAAATCACAACTGGATATATATTACCATTATTTTGTTCTTAGAATATTTCCTCACTAAAATGACTTACATGTGAGCTTGTGGCGTTAAAACAAACTAACTAAACAATATGCAATGGATACCAAATTAAAATTTCAACTTCTGTCATGACAACAACAACATGTTTCTCTTCAGATTTAATTTCCATGAGAAACTCTTCTAAATTAAAACCTTCCAGTGCAGCGTCCTTCCATTTTTTTTGCATTTTACTACCTAGAGATCAAACAGTTTGACACAGCAAAAATTCTGGTGAGTTAGAAAGAAATGCTGATTGGTTTGTTGGCTGGTGGCCGGGGGAATGTTATGACCAAGTAATTATGTGTTCTGGACAGATGCATTAACCAGGCTTGGGGCTGGAGCCACTGGATATTATTTTAGTCATAAGGCTAGAGGAACTGAATACTTTTCAAAGCATTGGCGGGCTGACATTGTCGAACCGATGCCTGTTCCAATGACTCCTTGGCAGTAACTTCCAACACTGCACTTATGACACGGTAAACAAAAACTACATTAAAGGTTTGCTTTTTAATCATGGAGGAGTTGAGCATTTCCACTGAGCTCGCTTGCTATTCATCAAGTCACAGGGAAAGCTATTGCAGATTTTCACAGTCTCCTGTCTTCTGACGGAGCTGCAGCAATGTAACAGGGAAAATGACTAGTGTTCAGTGATGGGAAAGAGCGTGTATCAGAATAAAGACGACAATGTATCTTTGCGGTTGCCTCCCTGTGCAACAAACTGAAAGTTGACAGTGCGTTTTAGTCACGATTTATTTCAGCGCTTAAAAATCCTACCCTTCGTAAAATAACTATGTCTAGAGATTAGGAAAAAAATACACATAAAAGTAAAATAGCACAATAAATATGATGATTTTTTGGCAACTAGGAAAAGAAAATAAGTCCCACAATAGTGAATCAATTGGATAACTTCAGGTAACTGTTCCTTTTGTGGCATTTAAACTGGAAGTTTAATTTTAACAGCATATGCTAATTAGTAACTTAATAAGTCAATCGGAACCACATTTAGTTATTATAAGTATTTTATAGCATTATTGAAAAGTCAAATAATACATTTTTCTTTTAATATTTTCTTAACTGCTGGCTATTATAATAAAATGCAAGCGATAGAATCAGTTCCACAGGATGGTTATAAATCATGAAGTGATAGAATTTGATCAATGGTAAGGTGGGTAGATGGATGGGTATATGGAGATACACAGGCAGTTGAAGATGGAAGCATTTTGCTGCTTTTAATTTTTTAAAATATGACAGCTGAAAATATTTATTTCTGTGTTCTTTGTGACTGAGACTCAAAAATTTCAGAAAGTATTTTTTTTAAAAGAACTTCTTGAATCAGTCTCACAAACTCATTTTGTTCTAAATTATTGCTAATTCCACAAATAATGTTAATAAGATAAAAGAAGTATTTGGAAGGTATTTTGCTGTAATATGAATAGTAATGTAGTATCTTTCCCTTAGTTACTTCAATACAAACAATGCTTTCAGTAGCCTTTGAAGATTTATCATTTTGGTTAAATTTCATACCATTGTTACATTCTTTTTAAGTCTTGGTTACCCCAGAGGGCATCTGAAAGCCGAATCTGGGATACCACTTTTTTAATGTAATTTTAAGCTTTTAATTAATCTTTAGTAATAAATCTGTTGCTGCATATAATTTGATTGATATGTCTCTTAAATAAGTGCAAATGAAATTTCTAAAAAATATTTCAAAAGATTATGAACTATTCATGAGATATAAATATGCTGACTAAAGTCATTACACCTACCTCCTCAGTTTCAATTTACAGTTTAAAAGGAAATGTTATCTTCTTGAATTGATTTATAAAAAGTCTAGAGAGCTTAACCAAATGAACTAACTTAACTTAATGAACTAACTAGGAAAATCTCAGCATGATTCCTTCTTCACCCATACAGCACCTCCCGATACAGACTCTAAATGAATCACTGTGTGATCTCTACGGAAAAAAGTACTGAGGAAACCTTTAAAAGGTATGAAAACCAAAAGCCTGTAAACAGCGTAACAAGAAATGCAACTTAGATTACTTTTCAAGAAAATGGAGAGAAACGAGATCAAAAAGAGGAACACAGGAAGCACAGTAAAGTTGGATTGTCTCAAGTTGAAATTGTATTGTGTTTTAGGAAATAATTATGAGTCCAAAAATACAGGATCTATAAAAGATTACCATGCTAAGAATATGTAATCTAGTCACATTAAAATATTGGCATACCTAATAAAATATAATGCTATATTATTGTTTATACTATGATATAGTTTATGACAGAACTTAGCACACAGACACTATAATTAACAGAAAAGCTTTTACACAGAAACGTATTGCTGTTTCCCAATGCTGAAAACACAGTATAGACATTGCTGATTTTCTTATTTCTGTGTTCTTTCTTTGCAATAGAGACTCAAGCACAAAACGGGTTTCTCTTAGAAGTCTTGGAACCATTCTAACAAATTTGTTTTGTTCTAAATTGTTACTAATTT
>CABHPR010142320.1:0-17632 GCA_902168415.1 Peromyscus melanophrys
TTTTTTTTTTTTTAGTAGATGTTTCTCGGCAGGACAAAAGGGGACAGCAGGCATGTAGGGTTTTGTGTATGGGTGTTAACTGGTCAAGAAATTTTAGGTTGGTAAGACCGGTAATGCCATTTAAACCACATCACACAGGAAGCTGCGAGACACTGGCTAAGGCTGAGCTAGCTGCAGTGGTCACTGTACAAGTCGTGGTGGTCAAAGGGTGGGGGGAGTCTGCTGTCAAAGGGCTTGCCATGCGTAAGTTCAATTCTCAGCACCTACAGAAAAAAGCCAGGCGTGATGGTGCATGCTTGTAATCCCAGCTTTGAGGGGATGGAGCTAGGTGGATCTCTGTGGCTCACTGGCAAACCAATATAGCCTAACTGATGACCACCCAGCTCCAGGAGAGACCCTGTCTTAAAAAACAAGATAGATGACCTCTGAAGATTGACAACTGAAATCAATCTATGGCTACATACACCCACGCACACTCATGTTGTAGTGGTTGGAGGAAGCATGTGAGACTGTAATAATCTTGAATCTGATTATCTTGATAGTGTAGAATATTGCAAGAAACTTTTTATGTGTTATTTGAAGACATCACCCACCCACCCCCCCCCCCCCCCCCCCGCCCCCGGCTTGGAATGGGAAGAACTTAAGCATTTCTTGTTCCATGTAAAGACTCACAGCTTAGTTAAAGTAAACTTTGTGCTTTTTATTTGCTGAGACAGTGTGAATCTCGGTCTTGGTTTCCAGACTTTTGTCCATAGTGAGGAAACCAATGAAGCTTTGAATGAAAAAGTGACCCTAGGAAGACAATGTGGCCATTTCCCCTCTAGCAGCATTCGACTCTCGAGGACGTCTTAACAAGGGCGCTGCAGCCTCATGATTCTGGAGGGTTTATGGCTTTTAAAAATCTAGTGCTGGGCTGTCTGGGCTCACAGTTTTATGGTTTGTTGAGGGGCATAAATTTCAAATGAAACTTGCTAAGCAGCCAGGGACCAAGAGGCTTCATGTAGTCTGCCCCGCCTCAGAGCAGGCCTCTCACCCTCTGCTGGCTCCGACCTACTGCACTGTATCCCATAGCCTTCCTCATTAGGCTTTTGAACCACTGCTCAGTGGGAGAGAGACACAAAGGCAGTGGAGGGGAGGGGTGCACAAGGGGCCCCTTGGAGTTGGTTTCCCTCCCAGGGTCTCTGCAAGTAAAATCCCCTTCAAAGCTAACAAACCCTTCTCCCGCTCCTGCTTCACCCTGTGTGAAATCTCCTTTGTGTTACCTTTTGGGATCACTATTGGTAGATATTAATTCATTCTCTCTCTCTCTCCCCCCCCCAGCTTCTAGCTCTCCTCTGGTCCTGCAGATAGAACATAATACTGCTTTATTTGTGACTGCCATCATTTCCATGGCAACCAACCCATGGCCCAGGTATGAGTCCAAGCTTCATGCCTTCACTATAGACTGGGAGCAGAGGCCTTTGTGGAAGCTAAATGCCAGCAGGTCCCCTCCCACAGCCCTTGCCAGAGAGGTATTTCTGCAGAAGACTCAGAGGAGGGAACCAAGGAACCAAGCAGGTCCTAGTTTTCTCATGATTGAACTAGTGTGAATGAAATACCTTTAACCCACCACATGCATGCATGCACCTGTAGGCCCACCCATGCACACACCACACCTGCTCAGACCTACAGCCATGGGGCATTTTCCCTTTTCAGAAAAATCAGACGTAATACTGTGACCTGGAATAAAAGCTTCTGTCTGCAGTGAGGGATGGGCTCTACTGTTTAGGTCTCTTGTGCAGAAGGTGGGGCCAGGGGAGGGAGCAGGGACACTTTCAAGGGTGGTAAAGATAAGTATATAGGATGGTGACAACGTGGAATTAAAGCAGAAAATTTAAACCTCCATCTCAATGATGAGTAAGAAAGACAGGGAGACACGAGGGTTGCAACTGGAGAGCTGTTCGAGACATGCTGTGTGAGACATGAACAAATGTTTGCTCATCCCAGACGGTGCTGATGCCAGACCACAGAAATCATCCCATACATGTCTAGCTTAGTGGATTAGTGAGTTATTGGCATTACTCACAGGAGCACAGATGACTCAAAGGCAGATATATTCTAAAAAATTCACCCCAGAATGGGTAACAAATCACAAAAACCACATTACTAAAGGAGCTCTCCAAATATCTTGAAGACAATTTAGTTGGTCAAAGCTCAGCTCCTAGCACTTGCTACTGATTATAACTTTAGGGAGGGGCCTTGAGAGGCTTGTAAATTTTAGGAACTTCCTGAGACTTGTTAGTTTTACTTCTTAAGTCTTCTAAGTGTCATTTATTTCTTGAGTCTCATTGAACTTCCCCCAGGGTGGGATTTTTCAATTCAGAAGGAATTGCTACACCATAAGCCAATGTGGTCTTCCTAATCTTGTGATGTGACTTTTGCAAAGGAGAGGGAGCCAGCTGTCACTCCTTCACTACCTCCCCCTTTGTCAGGCCCTCTTTTTTCATCTTTGCCTATTGGACCTTTCTATTTCAGTCCAAGTTAATGAATACTATTTGAAAGAGAGGCTAGGAAAAACCTGTGTCAAATTCCTAAGACCTGCTCATTTCTTCATTCTCTTCTCCCTGCCACAAGAATACCCAATTCAGGCAAGGAAAGAAGATATGCCTTCCATCCCTCCTGAGAAATATCTGCATGTTGAATTGATGGACCCCGTTGCAGCCTAGAGTTAGGAGTGTGATGGGTGATATTGCTCTGTATGCTGTGAATGTGTTGCTTTGATTGGTTGATAAATAAAATGCTGATTGGCCAGTAGCCAGGCAAGAAGTATAGGCAGGATAAGCAGACAAGGAGAATTATTGGAAGAAGAAGGCTGAGTCAGGAGTTCCCAACCAGACACAGAGGAAGCAAGATGTGAAGGCAGAACTGAAAAAAGGTACCAAGAGCTAGTCAGTAATAAGCTTGAGCTAATGGCTATCCAGTTCGTAAATAATATAAGCCTCTGTGTGTTTACTTGAGTCTGAGCAGCTGCAGGACTGGCGGGTGAGAGAGATTTGTCCTGACGGCGGGCCAGGTGGGACACAGGAAAACTTCAGCTATAGGAGTGAGCTCCAGGTTTCTCCTGGAAGCAGGCTCAGTATGTCTTTATTAAACAGAAAGATATAGGACCTGCTGGCCTCCAGAACATCTCAGACACCATACACTCCCCATTCCTTTTTATTGATCTGCCTGTCTAAATGAATACTTCTAAGCTCAGTAGGAGCTTTCCAATTAAATAAGACAATTCACGTTGCCTGCCGCCTCTACACTGTGCTAACTGCCCTGTATCCTGGGAGCAGATTCAAGACTTCTTAGCAAAACAAGTTGCTTTAATCAAGGTGCTCCCCTGTGGAGTGCTCCCATCTGTGGGACATTTCTCTTAATATGCAAATGTTTCCTTGATTGGAGGCTGAGAAAAATGAGCTGCTTTTCCAGGAGTTGAACCTCGAGGTCCACTTGTGGTTATAGAGAACATGTATTGGCCTAACTGCTGGACTGGCAGTTGAAAAGGCACCTGGGGGTTAAACAGTGACTCGGGGATTTCATATTTCAGAATTCTGCTAGGAGTTCTGGTCCTTGACCTAGAAGCCCTTGCTGGCAATGGCGGCATAGAGGGGCATCTGCTTGTTCCTGGATGACTCACAGTGTAGGTAGCACAGTGTTCTGATGACTCTCTCAGGAGGATGGAAGAGAGAGTGATGGAGGGGCAATGCCATGGAAGTGAGCCCTCACACCTCAGGACATACACCACTCTCTAGCAATGACGTCATCAACCTACAATGGCCTGCCATAGCCAGCTCACTGTAGGTGCTCTCCTTAAAGTTCATCTTTGGTAAGCAAGTGTTTGTCTTTCTTTTTCTTAGCCGTCCCTTTTCGGCTTAGCCTATTGCACTGGCTGGTTTTCTAGCCTATTGCACTGGCTGGTTTTCTAGCCTATTGCACTGGACACAAGCTAGAGTCACCAGAGAGGAAGGAGCTTCAGTTGAGGAGATGCCTCCATGAGATCCAGCTGTAAGGCATTTTCTCATTTAGTGATCACTGAGGGAGGGCCCAGGCCGTGGTGGGTGGTGCCATCCCTGAGCAGGTGGTCCTGGGTTCTGTGAGAAGGTGGGCTAAGCAGGCCAGGGGAAGCAAGCCAGTAAGCAGCACCCCCTCCATGGCCTCTGCATCAGCTTCTGCCTCCAGGATCTTGCCCTGTTTTGAGTTCCTGTCCTGACTTCCTTCAGTAATGAACAGCAATGCTGGAAGTGTAAGTCAAATAAACTCTTTCCTCTCCAACTTACTCTTTGGTCATGGTGTTTTGTCACAACAATAGAATCCCTAATTAAGACACCTGTCTTCTTCCACCTGAACAGACTGCCACATTTTCTGACTTTTGGCTGGCTTCAACCATGAAAGTACATGGGGCCATACAGCCATGAGTGGAACTCTCTGAAACTGAGCAGAAATATAGTTTCCTTTTAAAAGCTGTTCTGTCAGCTATTCTGTGACAGAAGTAACCAATACAAGACCTTTCCTTCATTTCTGCTCCTAGCTCAACATTAGGATGATCCAGACCCCACAGAGCAGGCAGATGTTCCCCTTATATCCTTTCTTCTCTTGTCTTCCCCATCTGCACCTGCAGAACAATCTCATGAGAGATGCAGCTTAGTTCCTACTTTCCCACGTGGCTTGGGTGGACAAAGACGGGTCCTAGACACCCCTCTGAGCACTAAGTATCTGTGTCTGGACTTCTCAGCAGTCACATCTTCGCTCCTCCCAGGCATCCTCACACCTTCATTTCAGCTACACCTGGCGAGGTCAGCCAGAGGACATGGAGGTGGGCTGTGCCCAGCCTGAGCACCCGCTGCTCAGAACCTCCATAGGACACACTGTGAAGGCTCTGGAAAGAGGCACTTGACCTTTTCTTGTATCAGAAGAGAAAAGCACTGGGGCCAGGATCTGAATGAAAGCAGGTTCTAGCTGGAGGGGGTCACCTTTGCCCTAGGAAAGAAAAGGAAGCATTTGAAGAGGCAGTAAAGCATCTCTTCATTATCAAACCCCAGCGGGACTTCATGATAATTTTTATAACTTCTTCATTCAAAATTCTGGGTGCTATGAAGGTTAATAACTTGTGTTTATTGAAACTTCCCTTCAAGGAACAGAGAACTCTGCAGGCATTATCTAATTCAGAGTTACCACAGAACAGGGAAGCAGGATGGGGTGGGGTTGGGCAGACACAAACAGTCCTGTCCTGGAAAACTGAAAATATTAATAGCTCCAAGGAGAGTTAAGTGAGTTTTAGAAAATTGCAAGGTGAGTTTAAGTCATCCAGGAAGACAGAGCCCTGAAGCGAGACTTTCTCATCTGTGAATGGGGCACAAGTCCTCTTTATTGGTATTGCTTTGGAAGTTATCAAGCTGGAGAAAGGGACTCCAGCATCAAGATTGACATATGAAAGAAGTCAATTGACAGAGAAAGACTGGAAACTCTTCTGTGAGATGAATTGCTAAACGGTCTTATAAAAAACCCGGAGCCAGATATTGGGGTTAAAAGAGATCAGAAAAGCAGAAAGAAGCCAGTTGGAACCACTTGGAAATCCTCAGCCAAAGAGAGCTACTTCCTGTATACCCAGGCCTATATGCCTTTCTGTTCTGCTATCTCACTTCCGCTCTCTGCCCAGCTCTGTCACTTCCTGTCTGTCTGTACAGACCTCCAGACCTTTATGGTTAACTAGTGTTGGAATTGAAGGCATATGCTAACACACCTGGCTCTGTTCCCAGTGTGGCCTTGAACTCACAGAGATCAGGGTGGATCTCTGCATCCCTAATGCTAGGATTAAAGGCGTGTGGTCCCATTGCCTGACTTCTATGTTTAATATAGTGGCTGGCTTTTCCCTCCGATCCTCAGATAAGCTTTATTGGGGTGCACAGTATATTGGGGGACACAATGTATCACCACACTCTTCCTTACCTGGGTTTCCTGTAACATGCAGAGCACGCTTGAGAAAAGCAAGAGAAGGTAGATAAAGCGTCAAGAGCCTCTGGCTCAGTGCTTTTCAGTGGATCTGTGCTCTTCCCCAGCTCCCTCGCCCACTCCTGTTCTTGAGTGAGTTTCCTTTCTTAATAAAAGATCATTTTTTAAAACACGTGTTTGTGGTGCAGTTCTTCCCCCGGGGACACAAGGACCTGAAAACTTCAGAGGGTGCTCTTGGAACTCGGATTGCACCCATAGCAGAGGTACAAGGTGTGAGCACACAGCTAGCTCGGCACATTGTTCAAGCTCAGTGGAGTGGAGCATCCCTCTGGCTCCTGAACATAGAATAAACATTTCCCCAATCGAGCAGAGGAGTCAATTGTGTGTCTGATTCTCTGCAGAGAGAGAGGAGGGATGTGGAGGATGTTTGCAGATGATGGAACAGTGGTCTTTTTTTTTTCTCTTCACAGCTTATTACTGTGTGGAGACTCACCCTCCATCTCTCAAACCTTGAGCTAAAGAAGCCCATACCCCTGAGGAGAAAGTGAAGTGGAGATGAGAAGTAATTTAGAGTTAATTGGGGGTGACAAAAGGGCCTGTGTGTCTGAATCGTCTTTGGCTTGAGGGGTTGAGTCATTTACATCTCTTAGCTGTTCCTCCAATCTCCCATTTTGCTTTTGCTGGAAAAGGGATATTCCTGTGAAAAACTACTTGGCCATTGTTTGGTTTGGAACATTCCTGAATGGCCAGAAATTTCTGATTCTTCAGGCAGGTCATGGTTTGAAAGATTTTCCTCTCACGACTCACAAATATGGAGAAAAGGTACCAATGTCCTTCTTTAGCAGATGTGACATTTTGTTGGCCAAGGAGGAAGAGGAAAGGACCCAGGCAGCCAGGTCCTTCTTAGAAGTGTAATGGACCAGTGCGTGGACCCAGGATGTGTGCTGTTCACAGCCAGGCTCCTCAATTGTACCAACTGAGCAGGATTTGGTGAATGATACTTAGCCTCCTGCTCCTTTAATTGTGAGTTCCACGCCCTTCAGCCCCTCCACATCCACGGCAATAAGACAACTGTGGAGAGGCAGAAGCTTTTGCTGGAGGCAGAGGCTCCAAGCCTCCTCGTTTGCACAGTTCAGCTTTGCTGGACATCTTTCCACCTATGGTTGGCTTCGACCTCTTGTCCCTATATCTTCAAGCCAGCACATTTTGGGCTCACATGGTTTGCATATGTCAGCCAATAACAAAATAAAGGTACAGCATACTGAGAGAGGGTAGAGTGATTCTGGAAATAAGGGAAGGCCCAGTCTTGGACCAACCTTCCCCTGCAGAGAGTGCAGACAGCGCTCTCATCTGCATGGAGTTCTGTCCTTCTGATCGAGCATTCTGACATTGTGCAGACACAGAAGATGGTGACGGTCTGGCCTCACTGACAAGTTGGCCCTTCATTTTCCTTTTTAACTAGAGTTAACACTCCAAGTTTAAAAGATGAAGCAACATGCCCATTGAAACACCGTCTGAGTTTCCTAGCCTTATCTTAGTTTTACACAAACTGCTTCTGCCTCTTACACAAATTCCTTGCCCAGCGTTACCTAGAGAGTAGCTTTCTGGCTGAGCTGAGGCCTGGGGCTGGAATGAGAGTGGTCCTGAGTCTCTTGCCTCTGAATGTCTCAATTTCAGCAGTTCTAAATCTCAGCTCTAAATGCGTCAGAAGCAAGCTTTCTTCAACACTGGATGGGTATATTCAGCGATTTAATGACCCAGCCTGTGACCTCGTGTTGCGATTGTGGTTGAACGTCTGATTTTCCATTTGCAGATGGGTTTTGAATTTCATTCTTCTCCCAGGCTTTCACTGGCGACATTCTATGAACTCACACAAAGAACAGGTTTTCAGGACTCACGCTGTAGCTCCGAGGGAAATTCGAGCTTTATCCAGGAGAGACGTCCTCAAGGGTTGGGAGTTGAGAAGAGATGGAGTGAAGCACATAATGGCTCTGAATTGAATGGAGATTCTGTTAGGACACATTTGGAGTGAACTGTGGCACCTGGAAGAAAGACCACACCCCATTCAAAAGCATTTCTGAGAGCGCCCTGGGAAAGCGTCTGGCAAGTGCGCATGGCCGGGATTGGAGGCTGTATCTCAGGTTCATTGCCTGATTGAACTAGTCTGCCTGCCAAGTGCTTTGCTGGAGTCTGCGCTGCGCTGGGGGGACATGTCCATCCTCCCGAGTGGGTTCCTCCTGGATGAGAGGACACTCGTGTGTCCAGGGGAAGGGAGATTTCTAAGGCCAGAGAAATATGGATCCCCTTACTGGTTCTGCTTTGCCTTTAATTGATTTCTAAGATTTGAATACTCTCTACTCCTGCACTCATCCACTCATTCATTCATTCACTCATTCATCCTCTCCCTACTCCTTCTGCAGTTTTCATACTCATTTTTAATTTTTGAAAATTTTAATATAATTACATAAATTCCCCTCTCCTCTTTACTCTCTCTAACCCCTTCCAGACACTCACCTATTCTCTCTCAAGATCGTGGCCTCTTCTTCTTTCATTTTTGTTACATATATACATATAACACACATGTATAGATATATTCCTAAGGACACAAACACAGCATGCTCAGTCTGTATTATGTTACCTATATGTATATGACCTTAGGGTTGACCACTTGGGTTGGATAACCAGATGGGGGTTCTTGTCTAGGGAAGATCATTTCTCCTGCTCTCAGCAGTTCCCAGTTGCCCATAGTTCTCGGTTTAGGGTTGAAGCCCCATAAGCTTCCCTGTTAGCTTGTCCAGTGGTGCTATCCTGTTCTCACTGTTTAGCCCACACTGACTTCCAACTCCTGATCCTCCTGCCGCAGCCTCCTGAGTGCTGGGGTTATAGTTGAGTTGGCCACTGTGCTTGGCTTATCAAACACATTATAAAAGCCATTATCAGGGAGAATACTGAGACTATACCAATGGCCACAGTCCTGTTCCAAGAGTTTCATGCTTGGTGGGACGTGTGGGTGTATCCATGTGCACTTCCCATCTCAGGGTGGTGATTTCTAGGGTTACTCATACATATGAAGGGAAATATTTAAGTCCGATTTGTATGTGCATTCTCAAGAATGGTTTCTGTGTTGAGGTAATAATTGTTGAAGGGAGGGTTGAAAGTTTGAATTGGGAAGTTGGGGTTTAGGATAGAAGGAAAAATGTGAGGCCCTATCCAAATGAGCAGAACTTGGTGACTTCTGAGATATGTCATCACTTCCATGTGTGAAGAAAGGGGATGCCAAGCCCTTATTGTTCCCCTGAGTAATGGTATGTAGGGAGGCTATATTAGAAACTTTTTTCATTGCTTTGAAAAGACCTTTATATAGGAGAGATTTATTTTGGGGCCCAATCTGAAGGGATGGATATAGTCCACCATGGCAACAGAAGACTTGGGCTATGGTGGCAGAAGCATGAGGCTGCTTGCCTACATTGCCATGGACCAGGAAGCAGAGTGAGGACTGGGAGTAGGGCCAGGCTATAAAACTCAAGACCCGCCCCCAGTGACCTACTTCCTCTAGTGAGGTCATACTTCCTAAAGGTAACACAACCTCTCAAAACAGAGCCACCTGCTGGGGAGCCAAATATCCAAGCACAAGTCTGTGGGGAACATTTTCCATTCAAACTTTAAAGAGAATCTTTTCTTGGTCTGTTCAAAAGGGGGAATTAATCTACTTTAGACTTGTTCAACTCAGTGAATTAAGTTCAGGACACCCAGTTATATTGGAATTCTGGGAGCACAATGAATGACTTTTTTTTCAGTATAATATTTACGACATGCTTCTACTAAGAATTGTAGTTTCTCTAAAATTCAGAATTGACTGGGTGCCTGTATATTTTTTATTCTTTATTATTATTATGAGCATATGTGCATTATATGTATGTGTAGGCACATGTACCACAGCACACAGGTAGAGGGCAGAGGACAACTTTGGGGAGTCTGTTCTCTCCTTCCGCCATCGTGTTCTTCTGTGGACCCAACTCAGGCCCTCATGCTTTAGAAGCAAGCAAGCACTTTACTGACAACTGGGAATTTCTTTAGAGCATGGCTCCTTTCCCACAGTTTGATCCAGCTGGCTGGAGATGGACACCATTTTCTTTCCAACATGCGGAGGCCCGTGGTGGGGGAAGGGATTCCTGCAAAGGCTCAGGAGAGGAGACACCTTCTCTGCTCCAGGGCCCCTTCCCTGTCTGTCGGCTTATTTGTTGGTCTAGACACCCCAGAGCTGGCGTGGGGCAGGCTCCTCTGTCTTTGGCAGGTTAGGGGCTGTTTTAAGAGCAGACACTCCCAGCCAGCTGCTGAAAGAATCAGGAGGTGAGGACTCTGGAAACAGGGATTTAAAAACCATCGTAAGAACAAACATGGAAGTTATGTATGTTGTAAAAGTTGATTATGAAAGATTTAGAAAACTCTGAGGGAGTGAAACTAAAAAATAAAAAAAATCCAGCTGAAATCCCTGAGTTTGTTTCTCTAAATATTTATACATGCATGTCATAAATTCATTCATGCATGCATGCATCTATTCATTAAGTTGGCATTTATTGTGTGCCTTACTCTTCCAGGCACTGGGATTAGAATAACAGGGAGAAAACACCAAGAGTGCCCACTCTTACACTAGTGGGAGAAATGGATTTTAAACAGGAACATAAAATATCAGAAGTCAAGTGCTAAAGCTGTAAGTGTCAGGCCAGGAAATGGGGATATGAATTCTGGGAGAGAAGAGGAGTTAGGGATAACAAAGGACTCATTATTGAGAAGATGAATTTTCAGGTGGAGACCCCAAGGCAGTCAGGCATGGGTCATGAGGCTGGTAAGGGCCACTCCACAGGATAACAATGAGTGGAAAGGTCTGGGGGTGGACCATGGCTACAGAGTCCAAAGAACAAGAGGGCAGAGTGGCTGGAGGTTCTGAGGTAAGATTGCAGGTCACCCAGTGTCAACAGGGCACAGGGTAGGAGTGGGCTTTTCATTGTATGTCATAAGGGTCACTGGAGGACTTCGCCTAGTGGGGTGAAATCATTTGGTTACCTCAACAACATCTCTCAGGTTTACTGAGCATAGGCCTCAGGGCTTGTAAGGTTAAATCAAGTTAGGAGACGGCTGCTGGGAAATTGTAGGTAAAATACAATGGTGGGCTTGGGTAAGGGTGATGGTGGTTAATGAAAAGTAGTTCAACTCTGGCTTGTATTTGAGAGGTAGATCCAACAGGAGTGGCTGATGGAATGGAGTGGAGGGATGGAGAGAGAGAGAGAGAGAGAGAGAGAGAGAGAGAGAGAGAGAGAGAGAGAGAGAGAGAGAGAGAGAGAGAGAATGGGAATGGCTGGAAGAGCAGGACTGGCCATGGGCAAGGGACCCAGTAGAGGGAGGGAACAGGCTTCAGGGTGACTGTCAGGAGCTTAGATGGACAAATGCAGCACCCATCATCCCCAGCTGACGTTGGTCACACAGCTGGATCGATGAGTCTGGAATTCAGAGAAGAGGTCTGGCTGGAGATATGAACTTGGGTGCATGCGGGTAGGGATGAAAGTCTACTGGTTTGCAGCCAAGACTCCTTGACTAGACTGGTGTCTAGTTCCCAGCTGCTGGGTGTGGGGCTGGTACTGGGTCACATCTGCCTTCTCCCCAGAGCTGTGCTCCACTGATGTAGCCACTTTGTCAGGTAGATAAGAGGACTCACTCACCCCTTCCCTTATAGGGAGTCCGCATTAAAACACTGACTGTGGCAATTTGTTCTAGAACATTCTTTGAGTGTGTGTGTGTGTGTGTGTGTGTGTGTGTGTGTGTGTGTTCAAGAGGAGGCTTGAAGGCTACCTTAGCTTTTATTTCTTAGATATCACCCACCTTGGGGTGTTTTTTTTTTTAATTTTTTAAAATTATTTATTTATTTATTTATTTTTTTGACAGAGTCTTTACTTAGCCCAGAACTTGCCAAGCAGACTAGACTAGCTGACCTGCAAGCCCCAGGGTTCCCAAAGATCTGCTTGTCTCCACCTCTCCAGAGCAGGGATACAATCATTGTGCCATAACTTTTTTCTTTTTAATGTGGGTTCTAGGGATTGAACGCTGGTCCTCTTGCTTGCAAAATGAGCCCTTTACTGACCAGCTCTCTTATCAGTCCTCTTGGTCCAGAACTTTCCGTGGAATGAGATGGAGCTTGCCTGAAGTTGAAACCATAGACATATTTTCTTTCCCTGGCCTCTCTGTTCACTTTGCTCTCTATTTGTTCCTCCCAAGAGTATCCCCTCCACACACACAGTCCTTCCAGAATCTTCCAGACTTTTATTCTAGGGACCCTAACCTAGCAAGGAAGCCTTTTCTAGTTACTTGGGAAGAGAGATGTTTGTTCTATGTGCCCTCTTGGGCCATTCTTCCAGAAATATTTGTTTTTTACAGGTTGTGTGTTATTTGCCTGCATGATGAGTCAGGATGGATTTGAGATGCCACTGGCCTCCTGGCACCCCGTGGTTAGCAATGCAAGGCTTGTTGTGGGTGCAGGCGGGAGGCATGCTCGTTGTGGGGGGAGGCGAGTCATTATTTCCACCTCAGTGCATTCTAATCATACTTCCTTCTGTCAAACCAAGCAGTACTTTCAATCTTACTTCACGATTTGCCTTCCACTCGGATCAGAAACAAATCAGCGTCATGTAGACTGGTGGTAGATCATTTAGAGATTTTCATTATTAGTAGCCAGGGGCAGGCAGCATCTTTTGTATTTGTGTGTGAATGTGTGTGCATACACTTTGCTTTTGAATAGTCGCTGACCCTGCCTTCTGTTTTGAAAGGCTGCATATTTTGCATTTTGATTTTCAAGAATGATTGAGGTCATGGATAAAGAGAGAAATCATCACAGAATGAAGTTCTAATTGACAATCTACCCAGCACAACAGTTCTGGCTTCTGTTTCCTCTTCTGTACTTAAAGAGTATGTGTGTGTGTGTGTGTGTGTGTGTGTGTGTATGTATGTATGTATGTAGGTGCCCATACATGGAGAGACCATGCATGTGGAGACCAGAAAACAACCTCAGGTACCATCCTTAGAAATGCAGTCCACATCCTTTGAGATGGTGTCTCTCATCAGCTAGGAACTCACTGATTTAGATAAACTATCTGGCCAGTGAGCCTCAGCTATTATCTCCTGTTTCTGCCTGCCTCCTCGTGCTGGGATTACAGGTGTGCACCACTGTGGTGTTTTGAATAGGAATGGCCTCCATAGATGTATGTGTCTGAATGCTTGGCCCATAGGGAGTGGCACTATTAGGAGGTGTGGCCTTGTTGGAGGAAGTGTGTCACTGTGGATTTTGAGGTCTCATATATGCTCAAGCTTTGTCCAGTGTGAGACACAGTTCTCTTCCTGCTGCCTGCAGATCAAGATGTAGAACTCTCAGCTCCTTCTCCAGCACCATGTCTGCCTGCATGCCACCATGTCCCGCCATGATGATAATGGACTGAGCCTTTGAAACTCTAAGCAAGCACCAATGAAATGTTTTCCTTTATAAGAGTTGCGGTGGTCATGGTGTCTCTTCACAGCAACAGAAACCTGAACTAAGACAACCACCAGGCCTGGATTTTTATGTGGGTGCTGGGGATCAAACTCAGGGCCTCATGTTTACCTACTAAGCTTTCTTCCCAGTCATCTTTTGTTTGTTTGTTTGTTTGTTTTTCGAGACAGAGTTTCTCTGTGTAGCTTTGGAACCTGTCCTGGAACTCACGCTGTAGACCAGGCTGGCCTCGAACTCACAGAGATCTACCTGCCTCTGCCTCCCGAGTGCTGGGATTAAAGGCATGTGCCACCACCGCCCGGCTCCCCAGCCATCTTTTATACCTCTTATTTGGCTTATGTATCTATGTGTAATGTGCATGCATGTGTGTATGCATGTGTTGGCAGGTGTACATGCACATAGTGTGTATACGTGCACATAGACCCATGAGGCTGACATTGAAAGTCTTCACTGATTGCTTTCCATTTTATCCACCAAGCCAGGGCCATTCAGTTGTACTTGGCAGTGACTGATATGGCTAGTTTAGCTTGCTCTGGAGATGCCCTGCCTCTGTCCTTCGTGTGCCGGAATTACAAGTCAGCCACCATGACCACCTAGTTTTAGATGCGTTCTGCAAATCTAAATTCTAGTCCCCATACAGCAAGCATTTTACCCTCTAAGTCAGTGGTTCTCAACCTGTGAGTCATGACCCCTTTGGTGGTAGAACCACCTTTTCACAGGGGTCGCCTAAGACCATTGGAAAACACAGACATTTATATTACAATTCATAACAGTAGTAAAATTACAGTTATGAAGTAGCAACAAAAGTAACTTTATGGTTGGGGGTCACCATGACGTGAGGAACTGTGTTAAAGGGTCACAGCACTAGGGAGGTTGAGAACCACTGCTCTAAGCCATCTCCCTAGACCTTCTTTATACTCTTAAGCTGTGGTATTATCCAAGCACAGCGTGGTAGCAGGGTATCAGGCCTATAGCTGTCTACATTGCACAAGTATGAATACCCAAAACTGCTACCTAGACTGAGGTGTAGAACATTTCCAGTACTCTAGAATGTTCTCTTGTGTTCTCAAGTCAATCCTTGTCCAAAACCCAAGCGTCCCCTGTTCTAGTTCTATAGATTCATTATTTTCTGTTTTGATTTTCATATAAGGTTTTGATCTTCACATATATGAACTGGATAGTATGTAGTATTTTGTGTCTTGCTTCTTTCATTAGTTTGTTTGTGAACTTTACTCAAGAACTTCTGACTTAGAAGTAGTTTGTTCTTTAGACGTTTCTGTGTGGTGGGCTGGAGATGTAGTGTGGTTCCTTGAGTGCTTGCCTAGCATACACAAAGTCCTGGGTTTGATCTCCAGCAGTGTACAGACTACACAAACCATGGTGGTCTCCAACTGTAACCCCAACACAGTAGAGGTGGAGGAGGAGGTTCAGGTGTTCAAGGTCATCTGCAGTTGCATAGTTTAAGGATATATTGAGATACATGAAACCTTGCCTCAAAAGAGATAGCAATAACTTGACTCCTAATGACATTGCTATAGTCACAGATCAGGGCCTTGCTCAGTCATCACCAGAGAAGCTTCCTCCTGCAGCAGATAGGAACTGCAGAGACTCACAGACAGACAATAAACAGACAGAGACCTTGGAACACTCAAATCCCATTTGTCTCCATCAAATCCCTCCCCTTAGGGCTCAGGGAACCATGTGGAAAAGGAGGAGGAAAGAGTGTAAGAGCCAGAGGAGTGGAGGACATCTGGGAAATGATAAACACAGCAGGAGTGACATACATGTGGACTCACAGAGACTGAGGCATCATGCACAGGACCTGCATGAGTCTGCATCAGACGGGGTTCTAGAGCTGAGACTAGAAGTTGACACACACCATCCATTTCCCGCCCCGAAGCAATCTCCAATTGATAACTACTTGCAAATGAAAATTTAGTTTTCTCCAAGGAAGTCTCACTGAGGTTACAAACTACGCTTAAGCAGTGGGTGGCCAACTTGTCTCATAATGTTGTGTTAGGGCTTTTTTTTTTTAATGTAACTTTTTAAAAATCTTTTATTTTCATTTTTATTTTTTCTACCCTGAAGTTCCTTTCCATATATATTATGGCTTCCAGTTTTGTGTTTTTATGGGATTCCTGAGTGTTCGATAGTGGGTCTCTGTGTCTGTATCTGTTTCTTGTGCCTTTTGGGGGCTCTTTTCCTTCCATTTGTTTCTTTTGTCCTGTTCTGATTTGTTTTTTTTTTTAATCTTATTATATAATATTTTATTATTACCCCTTAGAAGCCCATTGTTTTCTATGAGAGATGGAATAAGGGTGGATCCGGATGGGAGGGGATGTGGGAGTAAGGAAGGGAAACTGTAACCAGGACATATTGTCTGAAAAAAAAATCTATTTTCAATAGGAGAAAAAGTATTTTAAAAGACATAAATTCTTGAATAAGCAACTGAAAGAAAAACATAAAACTTAACATTGTCATAATAGATTTTTTTCACATAGTGTTGAAATTTTTTAGATAATTCAAAATACATACATATATGGACATATTATTTTAAAGAACATTTTTAAGTGTAAGCATATCAAAATTTTTTTTTTATAAAAGGTCAAACTTGCATGTTGAAAAGCTTAATATTCTAATGGAATAAATTTAAATGTAATAAAATCATAAAAAAGAGAGCATATATAGTATTTAGCTATATGAATACTCTGCAAACTTACCCATTCTGCTCATTGATTGCTTTTAGTTTGGGTCCACCTTAAATTTTTCAGCATGAGCTTAACATCTGTAGACTGATTTTCATTCCTCTGCCTCATATGAAGCCTGCACCACAGACAGGATAGGAACTTGTATACTGTTGCTTATTTTAAAGAGGAGGAATTGTCCATAGCCCCACAGGGGTCAGGGCTAGGGCTGCTCAGGGCTAGGCTATGGGCTTCTTGATTTCTGGTCTAGCTGTCCTCCTGAGATCCCTGCCAGCATGTCCCCAGAGAGTCTCAGCATCTACTGTCCATCTTGTAAGACCTCTCTACCCTGTGGAGTGCAGATAAAAGCCATCCTTCTGGCTGCTGGCACCTGCTCTGACCCTGCTTTGGCTGAGCCCACTTCCTATTGAAGCAGGGCAGTTTTCCCACTTACTTTCAGCACACAGATGTGGACCACACTCAGGGCGGCAACAGCACAGTCTCTTTCTTTCCTAAGGGAGCCATAGAAACCCCACCTGACAGATCTGGCATCTGCACAGTCACAGCAAAGCTTATGCCTGTCAGACATGGCAGGGAGCGAGAAGAAGCCATGTGGATGTCACCTGCAAGGACACTGGGGTTTAGATGCTGTCACTTCAGGGGTCCTTTCTCCAGGTCTGTCTGAGTGGGCAGGACACCGCCCACCTTCCTGCCGGCTCCCCTAAGCAGGCACTAGGGAGGGGAAGCGTGCCAGAATTTAGGAGCAGGATGAAAGGAAGGCCGTGGAACAGACGGCGCCCCAAGCATGGCTTCTGGTGATTTCTGATCCGAGTGTCCAGAGAAGGGACCGTTTCCCCTCTGTCATTCTGCCACGTGCCTCAGAAATCATGTCATGCTGAGCCAGGTTTCTGCAGGTTCCCAGGAGCCCAAGCAGTGAGGCTGCTGTCTCTGCTCATCTCCCTCACGCCTGCTTCCTCTCACCATCTGCTTTTCTGTCTTGCCGCTTTTTTTTCTTTCCCCTCAGTATTACTTTTTCTTCTGAGCAAGCGAACAAACAAGCAAAACAAATGATGGTCCCCAGAATGCAGGGATAGAATTTACAGAGTGGCGCTGGGGAGACGGCTCAGTCAGAAAACAGATAGGCGCAAGCCAGAGGACCTGGATCGGATTCCCAACCCACATAGAAAAGTCAGACATGTGTTTGTCATCCCAGCCCGGGTGGAGACAAGGGAGAACCCTGGGGCTTGCTGGCCAGATGTCAAACTACAGGTCAATGAGGGACCTGTCTCAAAGTGGATAGTATTCCTGAAGGACTGCGTTGAGGTAGACTTCTGGCCTCCACATACACAAGCACGCACATGTATATGTGCCTGTTCACATGTGCACATGAGCAAACACACACACACACACACACACACACACACACACACACACACACACA
>CABHPR010142320.1:26763-40262 GCA_902168415.1 Peromyscus melanophrys
TGTGTGTGTGTGTGTGTGTGTGTGTGTGTGTGTGTGTGTGTGTGTGTATGTGTGTGTGTGCAGGCTAGAGGACAACTTCAGTAACAGCCACCTTAAGTGAGTTTAAACACCAACTATTTATTTTGTGATTTTTCTGGACTTGTTTGTCTTAGCCAGGAGATTCTTCTGTCCCACATGGTGTCAGCTAGGGCCACCCACGTGTCTTCATTCAGTTGAAAGCTCAGTTGGGGCCAGAGAATTCAAGACACCAGTACACACACATCAGGTACTTCAGATGAGGTTATCTAGAAAAGTCAGAAGTTAGCTAGGCTTCCCTCTTTCTCTGGCTGGCTCCTCGTTTTATGTATATAAAATGGTTTTTCGAGATAGGGTTTCTCTGTGTAGCTTTGCGTCTTTCCTGGAACTCGCTTTGGAGACCAGGCTGGCCTCGAACTCGCAGAGATCCGCCTGCCTCTGTCTCCCAAGTGCTGGGATTAAAGGCGTGTGCCACAACTGCCCAGCTCCTTATTATATTTTTAGACAGCAGTTAGATCCTAAAAGAATGAATACAGGAACTGTCGGGTCTTTTCTGGCTTAGAGTCCAGAGTCTATAGAGCATGTAGTTTCTGTGTTTGTATGTGTATGCCCATGTTAACGTGGGTATTCATGTAGACACATGTATATGGAGGTCAGAGCTCAACCTTATGGTGGTGTTCTCAAGAGCTGTCTACCTTGTGCCTTTGTAGACAGGCTCTCTCATTGGCCTGGAACTCGGCAGTAGGGTAGGCTGGCTGGCCTTCGGGATCTTCCTGTCTCTACTTCTCCAGTGCCAGGACTGCAAATGTGTGTCTCTTTGCCTGGCTGTTTTTACGTGGGTTCTGGGAATTGACCTCAGATCCTTGTGAATGCATAGAAAGTGCCTTACTAACTAGATGTCTTCCAAGCCCCTGTATTTGTTATATTTTATAGATTGGACAAGTCACAGGGACAGCTGAGATTCATAATAGGGAACTGGGCTCTATTGCAGACTGGAGTGAACAGATTGGCAGTTATCACCTTTGTAACAATCAACTGCCACTATGTGTGGAGACAAATGCTTGACGTAGAGTGAAGCCCACAGCCACAAAGTTGGCATTGACCTTAGCCATGCAGCAGTTGGGGTGTTCGAGAAAACAGGCGAAGCTCTCGAGGGTTGAAGTTGCTTCTGCTGAGACCCTTGATCTTTGCTAGATGCCCTACCCTTCCCAGCTTCAGGAAGGAGAAAAGAGAGTAGTCGGCCTGTTGCTAGACAGCTCATGTTGTTTATTCCAGAGAAATGAGAAGAAATGGGCTGTTGTCAGGACTTGAAAACATTCCTTTAAATTTGATGCACTTAAATCCAGAGGCACACGATACATTTTGTTTCCTCAATAAAGCTCCAATCTCTTTGATGAGCACATTCACCAAAAACTGAAAACAAAAGGCATACGATTACCATGGTGACAGCTAATGCTTCCCAATCGGCCTATGTTAGCTCACAGAAATGGCAAGTAACACTTGTGTAGGCTAAAGTGCTAGGAAAGCTGTGTTTGAAACGCTGTGAAAAATTCTCCATCAGTCTGCACTGATTAAAATAACATCGGAATTATTAGCAAATTAAACGTTGTCCAAAGGTGCCTAGAAAAGTGTCATTTGAGAATCTGGTTTCGGAAAAGCATGTGGAGCCTTGTTGTGACTGATCTTGGTTGTCAATTTGACACACCCGGGAAGAGGAGCTCTCAATTGAGAAATTGCCCCCATTGGATTAGCCTGTGTCTGGGGTGGGGGGCGTTTTCTTGATTGCTGTTTGATGCAGGAGGGCCCAGTCCACTGTGGGTGGTGCCATCCCTAGGCAGGTGGCCAGGGCTGTGTAAGAAAGGCAGCTGATTGTGCGAAACAGAGCAGTAAGCAGACCGTGAGCAGTGTTTGAACTCGGTTTCTGTTTGAATGCCTTTTTGAGTTCTTGCCTGACTTCTCTCAAAGGTGGATTGTGACCTAGAAGTGTCACGTGGAATAAGCCCTTTCCTTTCTGAGTTGCTTTTGGTCATGGTGTCTACACAGCAACGGAAGCAAACTAGAACATGGCTATAACCCATATGAGAAAATTTGATAATGGAGCCTCTACTTGTCATAATTTCTTTTCTTTTTGAGGTAGGATTTCTTGTAGCCCACGCTAAAATGTGCTCTATACCTGAGGATGACCTTGGACTTTTGGTCCTGCTGCCTCCACTTCCCAAATGCTGGGATTACAGGTGTGCTCCACCACACCTAACTCATATGGTGCTGAAGACGGGACCTACTGCCTCACGCTTGCTCAGTAAGCACTCTGCAAACTCAGCTACATTCCCAGCCCAACCAGTGTTTTCTTGCCTTAGCTTTCTCGTTCCCCAATATAAACATAGACTATAGAGATGACAAAGGAACAGGTGTAGCCTTTAAAAAGACGCTTGAGGCTGGACCGGGATCATTCTCAATAAAGTTTGAATACTGTCCAACTTTGGGCAGTTTACATCTACCAAACTTAGTTTCCTCACATGTAAAAAGGGGACAGTATCAACAATAAATAAAACACTGGCTCCAAAGAGTTGTTTAATGTGGACACTTTTGCTGCGTCACATGGTAGATTCTGGACAGACACCCTACTATTGGTTTGGACTCTTAAGTTCAGGAGAAGTTCAGAAAAGGAGCTCCTGCAGTCTCGATGAGCGGGAAGCTTGAACTGGGAAAGCAGAAAGTGTGGAGGGGCTGCTATGGAAGGCCCCCTCACGAGGGAAGGTGTAGAGGCTGAAATAGCCAAAGCAGAGGGCAAAGGCGATACTTAAATGGTTGGTGTAAAAGATATGATCACTAGTCAGAAGGTTACAAAATTCAGGCACAAAAGTGAGGGTTAGACCTACCTATGAAGTAAGTTTAATTTCCAAATGTCCTCAGGAAATCTCACACATTCCAGATTACTTTGAGTTTGTATGATGTACCTTTCTCCCCTGACTGGATCCATTTCAGTTTCCTTTCTTCTGTCTTTTTCCAAATTGCACTCTCATCTACACCCTATAGCGTGCTGTTTACTTCCAAATGCAATTAAAGGACTGGGCCAAAAAGCAAATGGAGCACGTCCTGCCAACTCTACCTGCAAAATGCATTCCAATTGCTTAGCTGTGACTAGGATTTGGAGTGACCTGGAAAGGAGAGGGCAATAGAATTTGGGTGGTGACAGTACCATCCATTACCTAGTGGGGAGCTGGGAAGGACAGCCCATGGACCTGTTTCAGAAAGAAATGAAACAAACAGGGATTCAGGACTAATAATCATGTTGTAAGCCTGGGCTGTGACTCATAGTTTGGACAGGCCTGGGAGGTGGTTGGAGAAAATGTTGATGTTGATATTTTATGCACAAGGGAGCAAAGTGGAAAGAAAGGGACGTATTTAGAGCCACAGAGTGAGAAAAAGGTGGAGGGTAAGTGGAAACCACTTTCATGCATCAGACATCTCTTCTGTTTGCTGTTGTTGATTCCTGACCCCTCATCTTGTCCCGGTGACCCTGGATCAGGATGTCAATAGTTGGGAACCACTGGGGAGGCTACTTTGTGTGCATATGTGTGGAAGCCAGAGGAGGATGTTGGATGACCTGATTAATGCTCTCCATCCACCTTATTCCCTTGAGACAAGGTCTTCCTTGGAACCTGGAGATACAGCAATCCTCCTGTCTCTGCTCCTTCCTCTGTCTTCCATGCTAGGGTTACAGGGTCTGCGCCAAGCCCAGCTTTTTTCAAAGGTTTACTTATGCAATTTATAGAAATTAAAATTAAATTAAATTAAAAATTAAATTTATAAAATTTTATTTATTTTTCTTTTATATATGTGTGTGTGTGTGTGTGTGTGTGTGTGTGTGTGTGTGTGTGTGTTTTTCCTGCATGGATATCTGTGTGCAGTGCCCATGGAGGCCAGAAGAGAGTGTTGGATCCTCTAGAATTGGAATTGCAGACTGTGGTGAGCTGTGCTGGGAATTGAAAACAGGTCTTCTGGAAGAGCGGCTAGTGTTCTTAATCATGGAGCCATCACCCCAGCCCCAAGATTTATTTTATTTTTAATTATATGTATATGCACATCTATGTGTGGGTATGTGCGTATATTTGCATCATCCACAGAAGCTAGTGTTGGATTTCCTGGAGTCAGATTTCAAGGCCCCAGCTTGGTTGTGAGCTACCCATCTTGGGTGCTGGGGACTGAACTTGGGTCCTCTACAAAAGCAGTATGCATTCTGTCTTAAGAGACACCATGACCACAGCAACTCTTTTTTTTTTTTTCAAAGTTCCTCAGTCTTTACTTTCTTCAACACGTTAAAAGTACACGCTATCTTTTAAAAATTCCGGGTCTCTTCATTATGAGTTCTTGTAAAATCAAAAACAAATTACATACTTTTTCACTTCCCAAAGGAAGAACCAGGGTATATAAACTAAATCACATCAAAGCAAAACTAAAATCCACTAGTATAAATCCAAATCCTATCATAGAGCTCAGTGTCCATCATCTTGGATGCAGTCATGATTTTCTGGCCTCCAAAGCCCCACCTCTCCAACTCTGCCATCCACAGCACACACAGCTTGTCTTGTATGCCACAGCAACTCTTATAAAGGAAAACATTTAATTGGTGTGGCTTACCTTTTTAGAGGTTCAGTCCATTATCATCATGGTGAGACATGGTAGTGTTCAGGTAGACATGGTGCTGGAGAAGGAGCTGAGTGTCCTACATCTTATCTCACAGGCAACAGAAAGTGGTCTGTCTCACTGGGCATGGCTTGAACATATATAAGACCTCAAAGCCCGCCTCCACAGTGACACACTTCCTCCAACAAGGCCACACTCATTGCAGCAAAGCCACACCTCCTAATAGTGCCACTCCCTCTGGAGGCCATTTTCTTTCACACCAGCACACACTCATAAATGCTGAGCCGGCACTCCTACTCACACCCAGATTTTTATATGGGTGCTGGAGATTTGAACTCGAAGAGAGAGGCTGTACTGGCAGACAGGACTGAGGTAAGGTAGGGCTCACTTTGTTTCCTCATAACTTTTCTTCCCTCCACTCCTTCAGTAATATCTATTCCTATGGTTTGACCATAATCTCTCTTCTTGTCTTTCTCCCCATCCTCGAATGGGTGATGCCGTTCTCTATTTACAACCTTTATCAATAGTTTTGCACTTGTATCTCAATGCCAACCCAAGTTCAACAGATGCTGTTGAGGATGAGTCCAAAAAGGAACCTTAAACACTGCTGGTGGTAGCGTCAATGAGTCCAGCTGCTATGGAAGTCCATGTGCAGCTTCCATCAAAGGCCCAGAAAAAAGACAGAAAGAAAGAAATATAAGTTAGCATACAGCAAATTTACCCGAAGCCTTGTGCTTAGAGCAGTGTGAATCTTAGTGGCCAAAGTCACAGAATCAGCCTCGCTGTGTGACCACAGATGAATGATAAAACATGCTACGTACATGACAGAGCTTTCTTCAGTCATAAAGAAAAAACTGTCTCTTGCAAGAATAGAATTGGAGACCATCATGTTGAGTGGTACAACCCATGTACAAGAATAAAAAGGTCATATGTTTTCTGTCATATGTGGATCATAGATTATATATATATATATATACACACATGCATATATGCATATATGCATATATATAAATTCTGGAGGTATAATATCTTATTCTCAAGTGATACTATAGAGCAATAGTGACAAAAAACATGGTATAGGACAAAAGCAAGTATATAGATCATATAGGACGTGTGTGTGTGTGTGTGTGTGTGTGTGTGTGTTCTAGGGAGGTAGAGGAGAGGCTGTCTGGGAAAGAAAGGAGACTATTGGTATCAACATCCCCAAGCTTCTTGTTATTTAACTAAGTATCTAATGTTTTATTAAGTAAAAGGCGACTTACTTTTTTTCTCTGCTATGGTAAACATCTTCTCGCTGAGACATTTCTCTCTTTACAGCTTACTTCTTCAGGATAGATTCCTAGTGACAGAATCCTCAGTTCTAGGAAAATTACTATTTTATGGCTTTGTTACATACAGTTAAGTCACCTTCCAAACACAACCGAATTGTAACCAGCATGCAAACACACAGACTTAATCAGAATCTGCTTAGCCTTGAGAATTATCGTTATTTTTGCTAATGTAATACGTGTAAAATGATGCTTAATGAGTATTTTAATTTGTTTTCCTTTGATCACAGCAAGGTGGAACATTTTTGCATATGTTTATTAAGCTCGGTGTCTTTTGCACAGACGATCGAATCACACTCTCTGCTCATCCATCTATGGAACATCTTATTTTCATGAGATAATTGTGCATCTTTATACAATATGGTCCATTTCATGCTTTGTTTTCCTTTTAATTTTTATATTTTGAGTATTAAAAATTGACTTTTTATAGCATTACATTAGATTTCTTCTTTTAATAATAGGAAAACTTAATGTTTGAGTATAGTTAAACACATTAAATCTTATTATTTGACATGTCTTATAAGATTTAAAAGATATTTACTCTTTTGGTCATACAAAATTTATTTTGATTTATGCTGTAAATAGAAGATATAAACAGGTTTCAAATTTTCTAAACAGATAGAACCAAACTACCTTTTAAAAGTGTTTTTGCAAGCTGGGTGTGGTGACATACACCTCAATCCTAGTATGCCAGAGGCAGAGGCAGAGGCAGATAGCTCTCTGTAAGTTGAGGCTGGCCTGGTCTACATAGCAAGTTCCAGGTCATCTGGGGATGCATAGTAAGACCCTGTCTAAAAGTGTTTTTGTGTATGTATGTGTATGGTGTGTGTATGCATGTTCACATGTGTGTGGACCCATGTGCATACATGTGCATGTGAAGACCAGAGACTTAAGTCATGTGTTTTCCTCAACTGCTCACCTTATATATTGAGGCAGGGTCTGTAGCCAGGCCTTGTGTTTGCTAGTCCTGGCTAGTCTTAGCTAACCAACTTGCCCTGGATAGTCTAGCTTCACCCACTGAACACTAGGATTAGAGGCCAGCCACCACACATACTTAGCTATTTTAAATATATATATATATTTTTAAGTGTGTGTCTCTCTCTGTGTGTACATGTACAGGTACTTACAGAGGCCAGAGAGGGTGCCAGATTCCCTGGGGCTGGGATTATAGGCAATTGTGAACCACCTGATATCAACTCTCAACTGTTTCCCTAGCCCAAAGTCTCAAGCTTAACTACTTTTGCAAAGTCCCTTTGGCCACTCAAGGTGACCAGTCACAGGTTCTGGAGGCGAGCATGGTGGGCCACTAATCTGCCTACCCTATACAGCACTGGAATTTCACTTGGAATTCTGTTAAACATATGTGAAGAGGTATCAGCGCTCCTGCTCTTCCTGTGCCGTATTTATGTTTCCGGTGCACTCTTGTCTTCATGGAGGTCACCTGGTGACATTTTGAGGTTTGATTTCATAATTTTTGACAGCACTATCCCATTAACTAACTATTCACCCCAAACATTGTCAATGTGCTCAGGACTTTCCTTTATGCACATTCTTCCTGAGTATATTTTTCTAACCAGCTCTTGCTTGATGTCCTTAATTCCTTATGAAACTATATTCCCTGATGTAATATCAATTTGGCATCCACTCTACAAGGAGAAGCATATGTTGGCAATACGTGGTGTGATGAGAATATTGTTCCTAGGGAATCAGTTCAGCTGTACCATATTGAGAAACCTCCATGTTCATTATTTATTCGAGAAGATGCAAAAATGCTGAGTGCTGAGGTGACCTTCTGAGCTGAGCAAAGGCTGCTGATGCTATGTGTGACCTACTTTGCTCAGTGTCTTGAGCAGAAGGACACCCAGCAGCCCGGTGGGCTGCCCTGGCAAAGGGAAGTGACATATGGGCCTGGGGTTGAGAGACAGTTTTGCCTAGGGACCCTGTGCAGACCTTCTCCACAAATGACTGATAAATTTCTACTTCAGGGAGGATCTGCTTCCTTCTAAATCTGATATTCATGTTGAAAGCCAGCTCTTGATACGAAGGATAACCTCAGAACTCACTGATGGGAGGCCTGGTCCAGCCTCTGGTAAGAGGAGGCAGCTCAGTCTCTTGGGTACCAGTTCCTGTAGTTGGGAAGCAGGGAAGTGGGAGAGGACTGAGCTTAGTCTACTAACTGACAGATATTTTTAAAGTTACAATATAAAGCCAGGTACAGGGGAGCATGCTTATCATCTCAGGGACAGAGGCAACAGGATCAAGATCATCTACGCCTACATAGCAAGTTGGAGGCCAGCTTGGGCTACATGAGACCCCAAACCAACCAACCAAACAACCAGCAACAAAACAAAACATCCTTTAAAAAAGTCAAAAAGTCATCCAACCTTTGACTTTCAGTTCTACAGGTTTCATATTTTTAAATGTGAGTGTATGTGTACACGTGTTTGTGTGTGGAGGTGCCTGTGTGTGTATGCATATGTGTGCGTGAATGTACCCATGTGTATGCATTTTGTGTTCCTGTGGAGGACAGAGGACACTCTTGGTGTCATTGGCTAGGAACCCACCACGGAGGCTACACTAGCTGGCCAGCGAGCCCCGGGGATCTGCTGGTCTCTGCCTCCCTAGCTTCTTACATTGCCTCTGGGCATCAAACTCAGGCCCTTGTGCTTGCAAAGCACCTGACTGACTGACCCCTCTCCCCAGCTCTGGTTTTCTTTCTTTTCTTTTCCTTTTTTTCTTTTTAATGTGGTTTCTAGGGTAGCATTTAGGAAGCATGAGATCTTTTTGACCTTTAACTTTGGAATGCCTTTGCTCTTTGAGCTAATTATCATCCCAGCCTGCAGGATCTTGCAAAGCTTCAGAATTCTATGTCCTAAGAAGTGCTAACAAGCGCTTGATCTTGATTTTCTGTCTGTGTCATAGGTATCTAGTATTCAAAACTATACTAATTTTCTTACTTTTAGGATTTATTTTTTGTTTATGTTTGTGTCTCTCTGTGTGTATACACGTGTGTGAGTGTGTGTGATGGTCAGAAGAAGGTGTTAGAACCCCCTGAATTTGATATCACAAGAAGTTGTGAGCTACCAGATATGGGTGCTAGGAACTGAACTCTGGGCTCTTGCAAGAGCAGCAAGTGCTCCTCACTGCTGACCTGTGGACTGGAGATCCATGTGTTACATTTTGAATACTGGACCTCTAGCCTGTGTTTCACAGGAAGCATTTGCCATAGAGGCAGGAGGAAGCCCGAGGCTAACCTTCAGGAAGGCTGGCTATTTGTGCTTTGTCAAGGCAGCCCGACCTCACTGATGTAGAAATTCATTCTCTCTCTTGTGGTGGTATTGTATTCCCCCAAATATTGTGCATGCTAATAAACTTATCTGGGGTCAGAGAGGGAACAGCCACAATATTAAACAGAGGTTAGGCAGTGGTAGCACACACTTTTAATCCTAGCATTCCAGAGACAGAAATCCCTCTGGATCTCTGTGAGTTCAAGGCCACATTGGAAATGGCCAGGCACGGTGATAAACACCTTTAATCCCAGAAAGCCACACCTTCAATCCCAGGGAGTGGTGGTAGAGAGCAGAAAGGTGTATAAGGCGTGAGGACCAGAACCTAGAGGCATTTTTGGCTGGCTAAGCATTCAGGCTTTTGAGCACAGTTCAGCTGAGAGCCATTCAGATATGAGGACATAGAGGCCTCCAGTCTGAGGAAACAAGACCAGCTGAGGAACTGGCGAGGTGAGGTTAGCTGTGGCTTGTTCTGTCTCTCTGACCTTCCAGTGTTCACCCCAATACTCAGCTCAGGTTTGATTTTATTAAAAAGAACTTTTAAGATTCCTGCTACACTCTCTCCTCTTGTTATTGGAGTCAGGATCAGAGTCTGAGCCCCAGCAGCCTAAGAGATCAGGATTGGTTCCACCTCCTCCATAGGTCGATGAAAGAAACACAAGAATGGTGAAAAATGGGGGGGGGGGGGAAGAGATTTATTCAATGCAGCCACATTGCAAAGAGGAACAAAGAGGTCCAGTGACCTCCAAAGTGACCTACATCTTTAGGATCTTAACACACCTGAAGGTTTAAGTAGAAGTCAACAGGTGAGCCATCCCATCCTGGTCAAGGTGTGGTCATGTCCATCACCCTCGTAATTCCAGCCTTTCCTGCAAAGTGGTTTGACAGCTTGTCAGAACCTTGTGACATCTCTTCCAAAGGCAAACTCTCCCTTTGGCTGACATCAGCCTTTTCCTTCACACGGCATGAGATTTGGGGAAATTCCAGCTCTGTGTAACCCAATGTTATCTCAATGTCTGACCGCCAAAAGGGAGGGCCACAAACATCCCTTTAGAATTTCTTTATTCTTTCCATTCTGTGCATAGATACCTCCTGGAATTTGGTCTCTTCACCAGCTGTTGCTTCTCTCCTCCACAGACTGGGGCCTCTCCTGACTGAGGAGCACAAGCAGCCAATGAGATTCAGAGGGTGGCTCCGAGCAGCTGCATCAGCTGAACTCATCTGATCTGCCATACTTTCTGCAGCGAGTCCCCTTGTGAGTCCACCATCTACTTGGTATCAGGTACATACACAGATCCTGAGGATGAGTCCGGCCTCTGTGGGGCACTAGCAATGTGCCAGGTTTTCCTCAAACTTCAGCTTTCCTTTCCTCCTCACATCTAAAATTCCAGGCCTCCTCCAGACAGCTATTGGAGGGGAAAGCTGCTTCTCTGGTCAAGGTTCCCCCTTAACAGTTCTCAGACTTGTCTCCCATCCTTTCCTGCACTCAGGAAATGAACAACCAGCCTGCAGATACTGGGGACATGACATTGTCTTGGGGTTGCACTCGGGCACCAGTACACCTGTACTGAGTGCTTTCTGTGGACTGTCATGGCGGACATGGAGAGTCACCTGGAAGAGTGCAGACTCTGGTTCGGAATTCAAACATAAAAACCACTCTAGTGGTGCGGCGCTAATGATAACGGCAGGATACATACTTCACTGTTGCCCTGCTTAGGTGGGAAATTAGCTTCTGAAAGGCATTTAGCCAAATGATTAAAAAAAAAAATGTCCTAAGATTAGGAAAACAAAACTGGATGTGATTTTCTCCTTTGAGGATTGAATAGAAAGCAGGGGCAATTTCTTTCTTGTACATTAAAAATACGTGTTTCGCATTATGAAACCGAATTATGCGTATTTAAAATTTTGGAGTCGGCCATGATTTAGGACTCCTGTTTTCTTATCAACTTAATGACTGTGGAAATGTTTCTGTTAAACAGTTTTTTTTAATTGATATAATTGTGTGTGTGTGCGCACTCGTGCATGCGCACATGTGCTCACATGCGTGCACATGTGGAGGCCAGAGGTCAGCACTGTGTGCAATTCTCAGTTGCTTTCCATCTTCTTCTTCTTATTATTATTTTTTTGAGACAAAGTCTCTTGTTGAATCTGGAGGTCACTAATCTTGCCAGGGGTCCCCCTGTCTCCATCTCCATGGCACTGGGATTACAGGCACATGCTTCCACACCCAGTTCTTCCTTATGCGAATTCTAGGAGAATGGAACTCAGATCCTCAGGCTTGTGACTGAATCACCTCCCCAATGCCTGGCCTAATTAAGACCCAATGTCTGTACTGTTCTGTGGGGGCACAGGATGATAATTCGATAGATACACAATCGAATGAACTAGCATTTTCTTCTCCCAAAACACACTGTTTTTATGTGCTGGGAAACATTAGTGTCTTATTTTCTAGGATTTTTGAAATAGATTATACAGACTGTTGACCTACTATGTGGTGGATCACTGATACCGATTACTCATGTGCTAACCGCACTTGAGTGCCTGGCAAGGGGAAGTCTGGCTCCTTCCCTGCTTCCTGAGTCTTGAGTTGTCATTATTCTCTTTTTTTCTATGGGATTGGAAGAGTTTCTCTGAATTCGAGTTGTCTGTTCACACTCACTGAGATAACTCATATCATGCTCTTGGCTACTTGTCTTCCACTTGCTAAATGTCAGCCCTTATCATGGCCAAGATTATTATTGCTTGGCGGTTGGAGCAATGAGACACAGGAAATTCGTACTTTGAATCTTGGTCTGATCAATCAGGTTGGGCTCTTCAGTGGGGTGTGAGTAAAGGGAATCTGTTACATCTGTCGGCCTTCCATGGAGAAAGCATGGGCTGCTGAAGGAGGACTCGGAACCTGGGACCATCAGCTGGCTCATGCCCTGGCTGGCAGTCCCCAGTGAAAAGGAGGCTAGAGGAAGGAAGCACTCAGAACTCCTTCAAATGAGGAGCCCTCGAGAGTCTGTGGCAAAGAAAGGGAAACCAGTGTTGTTAGATAGTTTTGGCTTTTGGAATAATATGCTGGAGCAAGAAGACATTGCAGTCTGAGGACTAGAGGGTCAGAGAGAGGGCCAGAGTGGCCAAATAAGTCCTCAGTTGGCAAGCCAGATTTGGGAATTGGGAAGGACCAGATGCGACAGATGTGCCTGCTGTGGTCCACTTTTCTTCTAGGGCAAGAAGGATGGGGGTGGGTGGGATGGGGGTGGAGTGGGGGGTGGGGGGTTGGATTTACATGTGTTGAAGAAATGTAGGAAAGTGAGTATCAGGGAAAGACTCCCTTAAAGCATTTTAAGGCTATATGTGGTAGGAGGCTGAGATGACAGGATTGTCATGGGTTTGAGGCCAACCTGGGCTTCTGAGTAAACAAGGCTAGCCCTGTAGCAGTAGTTTTTCATTGGGATTACCAGCCCACAAATAATGACACAGAGACTTATTAATTATGAAAGCTTGGCCTTAGCTTAGGCTTTCCCCTAACTAGCTCTTATAACAAATTAACCTGTTTATATTAATCTATGTTCTGCCCCGTGGCTTGATACCTTACCTCCATACTGTGCATCCTGCTTTCTCTGCATCTGACTGGCAACTCCTCCTTTCTTCTTCCCAGAGTTCTCTCTATCCCCAGAAGTCCTGTTTAACTTCCTCCTGCCTAGCTGTTGGCTATTCATCTCCTTATTCCACCAGTCACAGCAATATATCATCACACTGTGTACAAATATCTCACAACATAGCCCAGGTACAGTGTGAGAACTGTCTCAGGAATGGAAGAAAGGGGACCGAGGAAATGGCTCAGTAAAGGCTGTTACTGCTGAGCCTGATGGTCTGTGTTCCATCCCTAGAGTCCACATGCTGGAAGGAGAGAACCAGCTCCTACAGTTGTCCTCAGACTTCTGCAGGTACACACACACACACACACACACACACACACACACAGGAATGCATGCCCACACTGACACACACACACACTGACACACATGTATATATGCCCACACTTACACACTAGCACACACATACTCACTCACATACTTACTCGCACACACACGCACACACACACATACACAAGAGTGCCCATACTTACACACACACTCACACATGCATGCATGAATGTTCAAACATATGGAACAGAAATGGAAGAAAGAGGCCTGGAAGATGTCTCAGTGGATAAAGTTGTTTATTATACAAG